>JASDQU011245955.1:14299-25771 GCA_032191745.1 Picea mariana | reverse complement strand
TTATGGCAAAAATGGTAAGATGACCTGAAAATAACATACCTTAGAACACATCACCAAAAGACTTCATCCTCCCTTGAAATCCGGCCTTCTTTTACTTCTTCTTCTCTCTGAAATTCGACTTGTATCAAATGAATGTATAATGATGTTTATTTATACCATTCATGTCACTTCCTTTTAACATTAGGGCCGACCTGACACTTTCTTATTTTGTAATTCTTTTCTTTAATTGTCTTCAGGGCCTACATGTACAATTCACTTTGTCATCTTCAAAAATTCATTTCTCCTCAACCATGAGAATCCACGTGACGTGCCACATACCACCGGAAAGAGCATGATGTATACTATCCATCCATGGGTGTTGTATCTTCATTTTTATTTTCCTTCATGTCAAAATAACTTCATCAATCTTCTGGTCCAAAACCCATGACTAGGGTTGACATCAATGACAACAACCAATCTTCCAACATAAAGAAGGCAGTGCAAGCAAGCAACAAACCAATAATTGTTTCAAATGAAGTAATCAATCTTAAGCAATAACAAGAAATGATTGTTGAATGGAAAATCAATCATAAGTTGCTTCAAGATAAGCTCATGTCGTGCAAATATTTCAAGTATATCAGCTCATTTGCAATCATCTTTTTGATTCTGTCATTAGTAATGTTGTCTACATGGATGATAGTGGCTTCAGTAAGATGTAATAGGGTTCAAATGGCTAACAATATACTGTTAATTGTCATGATTGTGTTACAGTTGATCTTGATAAGACAAGTGCACAGGACAGAGTACCGAGACAGAGGACAAGCCGGGTGGCCTATCCTGAGCTTGTTGACTGGTCAGTAACCTTTTGGGGACCAAAAAATCTTTTAGTGGGGAGGTGTGATCCAAAATTGAATCCAGGAGCTTGACAGGGCTAAAAAAGGCTCAAAAATGAAAGTGCTCAAAATCAGACGAAATGAATTCCATTGTGTTTGTCTCATTCTCCTGATTCTGGCCATATATTTACTTCGTCAAACGAGCTTCGTATGCGAAAGATATCACATTCTGATCGAAAACCCAAACATGCAAAAAAAAAAAGGGTTTGACTGTATAGTCTATACAGCTGACATGGATGCATCTGAAGATGACACATGGCAGGTGACGTGGCATATGGTAGATGATTTAGACTAGTTAGAGGGTGACATGTGTCACCACTGTAAGTGTGACACGTGGAACAGGCTTGCGTGGCAGGTACAGTGGCATGCTGACATGGTGGTACGATTGCTGACTGGGCATGACTGGGTAGACACCTCGACAGACACGTGGGTGAATCAGTGTTGACACATGGATTCATTCTCGATGAATGGAGAAGTGCCATATGGCCCAGTCATGGGCTGCCACGTGGCACCCTGTGGTTGGCTTTCGGGTTATGCAAAATTTTGGGGTCTCCACCGGAGTCGAACCCCCGACCTCCTCCGAGCTATGGACTAGCAAGACTGGGCTTTCCACCCGACCTGCTGGTGTTACTTATTATGCATATGGAAAATATTGTATTTAAGTTTAATTTAAAGTTTAGTTGGAGGCGAAAAGGGTTGGGGCTTAGCCCCAGCCCGCGGTTACATTAGCTCTCAACGTTCATATGACCCCTCCATGTGACTTGACGGGTGCAGAGCGCGGGGTTTATGGTCTGTTAAGACACTGGTCTTATCCACCACCAACAGAACTGGGGCCCTATCCCAAAAAAAGAGGCGCAGGGGGTTAAGTTGTTAGCCCGTGGTCCTATATACGTGCCCGAAAACCAAGAGCCAACCCGGATAGTTCTGCTAGCATGCCAGGAGGAATAACACCTGGCCACATGGAGGCGCCTATGTGACCAAGGGCGCGTGAATAAAGGGGCTGCACCCAAATTAAATCTAAAAATGGGTTTATTGTATAGTTTAAGATTTTATTTGATTATTCAGCCTGTTTATTGAGATTTTATCCATTATTGGGAGATTTTGAGCCTTGTTTGAGCCCAAATTTTGGGAGGAAGTTGGGGATGGATAACCAACTTCAAATATATATAAACTAGGCGTATTTGAGGCCATGAAAGACAGTCAGAGGAGAGTTATTCTAAAGGGAAGCCAAGCCAAAGCCATTTTTATGCAGGGAATATGTTGAGGAGCAGACACTTGAGGGCCATTTCTGGGAGCTTCGATCATCCGTTTTGCGTGCAATTTCTTCTGCTAGGTTCTAGAGATCTAGAAGAACATGACCAGATTAGTCTTGTAGCATAATGGCACCAATGCAATGTACTTTTGAGATTTGAACAGAAATAAAGAAGCCTCCCCCACCGAGACAAAGGCCCGGAGACGTAGGCAATTTTGTGCCAAACTCCATTATCACTTCTATTGTTATGGTTTTTTGTTTTTATTGCTTCAGTTCAGATCTGTATACTATTTTATGGTTGTTATGTTCCTTCATTAAATTCATCCTCTTTCATTCATCTTCTTAAATGGTTTAATTAACACATGCAATTAAAAACTCAACCACAGTCATTAAAAGATCTTTTTTTGGATCAGAAAGAGAGGAAGGCGTAATGGGCAGAGGAGTACCTGTGAAGAGAGTAGAGAAGAGAAACTAAGCTCAGGTTCGAGGGAGAACTGAAAAGAGTGTGCTCTGATCCTGAGAGAAGGAGAGTAACCTTCATCCCTATATATTACTGAACCAGAAGAAGGAGAGTGACTGGCATCCCTAACTTTCGCTGAGCCAGAAGAAAAGATTCAATCTCAAAGCATCGTGACCTAGCTTGGGGGTGGCCAGTGGTAAATCCATTAGGAGTGAGTGAGCCTATAGTTGGGTGGAAACGGACACCATGTCTTCTGGTTCTGATAAGTGTTTTCATCAATCGCACCACGTCTTCTGGTTCTGATAAGTGTTTTCATGCTTTGTTCTTTGAAATAGAATAATGAATGAATGCATGTATGTATACATTTAATATTGGCCTCTGTATTGACTGATCAAGTGATGTGTATGTATTTATCTCCTTGAGGACTTACACTTCTGCTTGATTTTCCATATGCTCCACTTTAAACCTAGAAGGTGTTTTCCCTAGGGAGTTACCTCATAGTTCCAAAGTCGAAGCAAGCCTTAGGGCACTGCTACTGTCTCGGTAATTCCACGAAAATTACCCCGCCTTGTTTCAGAACTTAAATTTCAGCAAGCTAGGAAGGCGCTTCCTTCAAACCAGTAGCCTAAGAGACCTTAGGCTCATGCCCACAACCTTAACCAAATGTCAGCTAAGAGTAGAGCTTATAGCCTGAGATTCACCAGAAGGTCTTGTTAGCACAAGAATTTGTAGCTAGAAGAGGCATGCCTCTCCATGAGCAACTAAATAACCTATACAGGCTATACAGACTTCTAGTACTTACTGTTCAGAGTTTTGGGTTTTCACAAAGAATTAATCTCTTCAACAGTAGTAATGCAGACATTATGTAGCTCTATGGCGCTATGGAATAGTCTATTTTTGATATTCCACCAGTTTGCTACCCATTCTGCACATGTTCAAAGTGAAGGTGTTGCATATTATGATGGCACTACCTAAAGTTTGACAGAACACATAGGCGGGCGCTACCGAATTTCTTGCAGAGAAAAAGTTTGCAAAGAGAGTGGTGCTACCTAAATTCTGGAAGAAACAAAGTTTTCATAGAGAGTGGTGCTACCTAAATTCGCTACCTGAATTCTGACAGAAACTGAATTGTGCAGAGTAATTGTGCAAAGACGTTTTTACCAGTTTTGAGTGACAAACTTAAGACCTGTACTATGAACAAATGAGAATGAATTTTTGAAAAATGGAGGAGGATTTTGTTCATCACATACCAAATAACAAAAACCTCTCTCAGTTTTTCAAAATGTGTTATGGTCATAGAATTATTTGACATAGAAGTGGTGCTACGGAACGTGTTGCTGAAACTTTGTTTTAAGACTGTTGAACTGGCATTTTTGACCAGCTGACTTCCAGGAGGATTTCCGGGTGAAATAAGATGAATATTAAAAATCCAAAGGATTTTATTGTCAATAAAAAACCTGGGAAAATTAACCTCTTTCATTTTTCACACAGGTGTCATGGATTGGGAGATTCGAAAGAATCTTTGAGCCCTATGTTTTCAGTTTTCGTGTTTTCCTGTTTTAGACATGTTTTTGTGACACCTGTTGCGGCCAACTGGAGATGAATTTAAAGAAACTAAGAGAGGTTTTGTTCATAATGATTTTATCTACAAAACTTGTTCTCATATTTTGCATAGCTGTTATGTTTTGAGAATTACAAGTGGCGTTTGGAAGCCTATTTTTCAGAATTTTGCCTCCTGAAAAGAAAGAAATTAGTTAAAACGTGTCATTCTCTATTTGTAACTGTTTCTATTTTGGGAAAGAGGTTGGAGTTAAAATTGGTGAGCTAGAAAGGACCTATGGTGATATATATTTCATGGTACAAGAGTAGAAGAGGGTTAGAATGAGCTAGGGGAAGGAGGCTTTGGACCCAGAGGAATTCAGAGTGGTTATCACTGTGTTCTTTTCTTCTCTTTGTATTTGTTCAGACTTGTGATTCCTTATCAATGAAGATTAGTTTTTCTTTTACCATTTCTATATTTCTCTGTGTACTAATATAAAAGAGTGACTGATTTACTCTTCTTCTTATTCATACAATGATTGAGTGATGTTCTTCGTTCTTTGCATTGGTGATATAGAATTTGTTAATACACAAATTTTTTACTGTGAGATGATTGCTTTAAAGTGATGGAAGTATCTCTGACATGTTCAGATCATAGTCTTATTTTCCTCATCCATTTATCAAGTCTATTGTCTGATATGAAGTTGCTAAGGCCACTTTTCCTGAAGGATATAGTTGGGAATGTGTACAATAGATGAATTTGATTGTCCTTATGGTCAAATCCTTGTGACTTTAAAGCTTATCTTTCAAGATTAAATTTGAATTCTTTTCATGTTACCAAGCTCACCTGATTACAGTCTAGGGTGACTCTTGGAGTGATAATAGTTCCATAAGACCAGAGTTTAGGAACCATGCACTAAGTCCGAAAGTAGATAGCTCTTGATGGCTTCGGAGCTTTGGGATATCGAAGCCCTGGGATGTCAAACTTCATAACTGTAAAAAAAACCCAAATGCTGGAGTTGCGAAAGGTTGTGAGATGTAGATATGGGGATCCTTCGGGTCCTATACTAGCCATCATATTTATGATGTATTCAACCTGACATTGACCGCTTCGGGAGGATAGGGGTGTTGCAACACCAAAACTCCCGAAGGACAAATTCATCAAGTGACTAGGACCATAGATCTAGGGATCCTTCAGGTCCTATCCTAGCCATCGGATTTACGATGTAGTCAACCCAACATTTACCGCTTCGGGAGGATAGGGTGTCGTGACACAAAAACTCCTGAAGGCCGAATTCGAGAGGTGACTAGGTTCGTAGATCTGGGGATCCTTTGGGTCCTATCCTAGCCATCATATTTTTTATGTAGTCAGCCCGACGCTGACCGCTTCAGGAGGATAGAGGTGTTGCGACACAAAAACCCCCGAAGGCTGAAGTCACTAAGTAATGAGGACCGTTGATCCTTGGACTCTTCGGGATCCCTCTCAACCTTCGATATACAGGGACGCATGGCGCTAGATATTTGAGTCCAGAGATTGGGAACTTCGAGGAAAGTTGAGTTGTGGTGTGTCGAAAATATTTGGAGCTTGAAGTAACGAGAGCCGTTGATTCGAGGATGCTTCAAGACTTTTCCTATCCATCAGATCTGGGTTGTGGTCAACCCGACGCTGACAAACTTCGGGAGAAAATAAGAGTTTGCATCACAAAACTCCCGAACGCCAAATTCCCGAAGTAATAGGAGAAGTAGATCCATGGATCTACATGGCCATATCTCGACCGTGAGATCTGAGGAATGTTAGAAGGTTTCCAATCTGGGGTGATGTGGTGCAGTGATGTCACCCAGGGTGACGTGGACCCAAGTTTGACGTGCCATGTGTCACCTGGATTAATGAATATCACCTACCCTATAGACCCATTGGAACGTGACATGTGTCACCCTTGGCCCCTTCCATGTGTCATCCCTAGCTACGAGCTGCCTAGCCAAAGTAGTTGGTGAAGTGACTGGAACTCTGGGACTTCGGGACTTCAGAGGATTCAAGTGTGGCATTGTAAAGAGACCAAGAGGCCCGAAGGCTGGAACCATGTGGAAATCTCACGGGACTTCGAGACTATGGGATATCTCGTGCATAGACAGTAAGGAGGCGTTCATCACCGAAGTGTCAAAGCTCCTGTTGACCCATGTGTTAGACACATGTGTGTTATAAGAATATTGAGTCCAGTCATGGGATCCGATGGTGGATGGACTTCCACCATGGATGAAGGGACATGGAGACAATACATGTGAGGTGGATTCACATGGACGTCATGTGGCCCTCAACCAATGAACACCCAAAGAACTTAGGAAAGGTATATCCATTAGTTCTGAGTGCGGTTTTGAGCATGGATACCATGGTTGGAAATCTATGGATGAGAAACATATGATAGAGACCCCGAATGAAGGATTTTACCACTTAAGGAGACCACAATTTTGATGCCCCATCCCTAGGAAAGCCACTCAGGGGTCAGGTGTGTTACAAATTGGTATTAGAGCATGGTTACAACACTTGGCCTACTTGGGCTCATGTACGAGTCGCTTAAAAACCATGTTTAAAGGACTCTTAAGAGTGAAACCCTACCTTACCTTTTTCCTAAAGATTCTAGTTAAAATTTTACTGAAGAAAAGAATGGAAACTTTCTACTGTGTGTATTTAAGAAATATGAACTATGTGTTGTTCATAAACTAATATATTTTTAGCTAACAACAAGTGTTTTTTCAACACTCAAGGAGTTAGTAAATTCCAGGAAACTACAAGCATAAAGGATGATGACACACCATGAAGTCGGGGATGGCTCCCATAATAGAGACGAAGAATCTGACGAGAGGAGGGTGGTGGAGACCCCTCCGGATCTGGATGATACTGTAAGGAGCCTCATGGCCAAATTACAGAGTTTCAAGGTCGACAATGAGAGATTGATAAAGGAGTAAGAAAAAAAATGGAGATTAATGCAGTCTTGTTGCAGAGATTATCCGACATATAGAGGCAGCTACAGCATGGACCCGCAACCAGACATGTGGACCGATGACATACAAGGAGAATTCAAAGTCCACCTAAGATACGAAAAGGTGGCCCCATAAGTCATCAAACTCAAAGGAGTACCTCGAGGAAGGCCCAACCTGTAGGTAAGGGACACTCATTGAGAGAGTCCTCTGGAGAGGAAACTAGCAACTCCATGGGATCTTCTAGTAGCAAGACTAACTCACTTCTCAAAGGAAAGGAAAGAAGTGAAATCATTCCAAAAGTCGTGAACCATAAGAGTTCAAGAAATTCAAACCACCATATTTTGATGGTCAGATTAAGAAAGGGGAAGAGGCAGAAGGTTGGCTTCTTAGTTTAAAGAAGTACTTCAGAGCTCATGACTACTCTGAAAACTTGAAGGCTCGAATAGCCATCTTCAACCTGAATGGAAAGGATTCCATCTGGTGGGAAGACCTTAGGAATGTGAAATGAATCCATGCGAATGATTTATCATGGAAACAGTTTGAGAAATACTTCAAGAAGAAGTATCTGTCAGAGAAATACATTGATGGGAAGACTAAGGATTTCTATGAACTTAGGCTGGGACAACTTGCCATAGAGGAATATATCAATAAATTCCTTGAGCTGATAAGGTATGTACCCTACATAAAATATGAAAAGGTAAAAGTGAAATGATTTATCATTGGGTTACCTCAATCCTACTGGGACATGATTGAGTTTGATGAGCCAAATAACTTAGAAGATACTATCCAGAAGGAAAGGTACTATTATGAACAGTTCAGGAAGCAGACAGAGCCTCACGAGGATTGGAAAAATAAGAGTAGTTCACGATTCAGTAAGAAGGGGTTTAAATCCTCAAGATTTAATAACTATGGGAAGGGTTCTAGGATGAGCCTTCCTACTAGAAGTGTGTATCAGCAGAATTTTCCCTCTCAGAGTGGAAATAAACCTTTTAGATCAACCCTAGGAAAGACTGATGACCCAAAGAGAGAACCCTTGAAATGTTGGGGTTGTGGAGAAGCAAATCTTCCGAGGGATTGCCCACACAGACAACATAACAATAGGAGAGTCTACAACATCTAAGAAGCTACCACATTCAATGATATGGCTAGGATCATGCCACTGATTTATGCATCCTCGGATAATAAACAAGCCGACCACCAAGATTAAATGGTGGAGATGGAAGGTATGATCGCCAACCATCTAATTTCCATTTTAATTGACTCTGGTTCTAATTTGAGCTATGTGGCCCCTCAGAATGTTTATAAGCATAAACTACAACCAATTGGACATGTTAAGCCATGGTTGGTACAACTATCCACTTGAACCAAAAGAAAAGTAGCAGAGGTCATGCCAACTTGCCAATTCATTATGGATGGATTTCCCACCCAAATGACCCTTAACATATTTCCCCTAGGACCTTATGAGCTATTGATTGGTATGGACTGGTTATCCACTTATAAAACCAAGTTGGATTGTTACCATAAGACCTTAGAGTTTGAAAATGAAGAAGGGAGAAAATTAACCCTCTAAGGGATTCAGAAGCCTATCTCAGTGAGACGAATATCATCCCTTCAAATGAAAAATTATTGCAGAAAGGGATGTTCTCTATATGTAATATAGGTGTTGGAATCTATTGAGGATGAAAAAACAAACCTAGAGGACCACCTGATATTAAGAGAGTATATAAACGTGTTTCCAGAAGAGGTATTAGGTCTACCTCCAAGAATATACATTGACTTCTCAATAGAACTTCCACTAGGATTAGTGCCAGTGTCTAGGACACCCTATAGGATGAGTACACCAGAGCTAGTTGAGCTCCAGCTACAACTAAAGGAAATGATGGAAAAATGGTACATATGGCCCATTGTGTCTCCATGGGGAGCACCAAACTTGTTTCTGAAAAAGAAAGATGGCACGCTCCGACTGTGCATATATTATAGACAACTCAATAAGACAACCATAAAGAAAAAGTACTCCATACCAAGAATTGATGATGTGTTCGAACAATTAGGGGGTGCTTCCATTTTCTCAAATATTGAATTAAGGTTTGGATACCATCAAGTCTGAATCAAGGATGAAGACATCCACAAAACAACCTTCAGGACAAGATATGGTCACTATGAATTTGTGGTGGTGACATTTTGATTAACCAATTCCCCCGCCACTTTTATGTTCTTGATGAATAATGTACTCAGCAAATTCCTAGACAGATTTGTATTGGTTTTCATTGATGATATCCTAATATACTCCAAGAAAAAATAGGAGAATGAAGAACATCTTAGACTTGTACTTCAAGTACTAAGAGAGCATCAACTCTACGCTAAGTTTAGAAAGTATGACTTTTTCCAGAAGCAATTCCATTACTTAGGGCATGATATTTATAAAGAAGGAGTGGCACTAGACCCTGACAAGATCAAGTCTATCATTGAATGACCTACCCCAAAGGATGTATCTGATATCAGATCCTTTATGGGCTTAGCGGGATACTATAGAAGGTTTATAAAGGATTTTCCAAGATTGGTTGTCCAATCACTGCCCTTCAGAAAAAGGGGGTTAAGTTCACTTGGACATCCAAATGTGAAGAAAGATTTCAGAAACTGAAATACCTCCTAACCCATCCACCCATGCTGAAGATTGCAAACCCTAATAATGACTTCCTTGTGTGTACATATGCCTGTAAGGAAGGACTCAGAGGAGTCCTTATGCAAGAAGGACGTGTGATTTTCTACGAATCCAGAAAATTGAATGAGCATGAAATCAATTATGTTACCCATGATCTAGAGTTGGCCGCCATAGTGCATGCTTTAAAAATGTGGAGGCATTACCTCTTGGGTAGGAGATTTGTACTTATGACAAACCATTGTGCGTTGAGGCACCTGTTTGATCAACCAAAACTCAATGCCATGCAAGCTAGGTGGATGGCTCTCCTTAGTGAGTTTGATTTTGAAATCAAACACATCAAAGGAAAGGAAAACAAGGTGGACAATGCCCTTATCAAAAATGTGAAAACGATTCACCTAGCAGCAATGAGCACCTGTAAAATGGATGTCAGGGAGAGAGTTTGGAATGCACAGGAAACTGATGCATTCTTCAAGACCATGACATCATACCTAAAACAAGAGCCCACAAGGATAAATTATGAAGGCTATCAGATGTTGGATGAAGGTCTACTGACTTACAGAAACATATTGTATATCCCAAGTTGTGAAGACTTGAAGAGGTTCATAATGGGTGAACTACACAAGAGACCATATACTGGTCATCCAGGTTATCAGAAAATGATTACAACCACTATAAAATAATTCTATTGGCCTGGATTGAAGAATTACATAGTTGATTATTTAGCTAAGTGTCTAGAATGCCAACAAGTTAAGGCAAAACAGTGGCATACAATAGGGTTGTTACAACCTCTACCAATTCCAGAATGGAAATGGGAAACCATTTCCATGGATTTTATCACCGAATTACCAAAAATGGCCAAGCCGAATGTCACCATCATGGTAGTGGTGGAAAAATTGAGCAATTCTTCCCACTTCATTCCTGTCAAGTCAAATTTCAAGGCAATATATATCGCCAACATCTTCACAAAGGAGATATTTAGACTGCATGGCATGCCTAGGGAGATTATATCCGACAGAGACACAAAATTTACTCAAACCTTTTGGAAATCCTTAATGGCTGGTTTTGAGACTAAATTGTTGTTTAGCACATCGTATCACCCTCAAACTGATGGAAAAACAGAAAGACTAAACCAGCTATTATAATACATGTTAAGGATGCATGTAATGCATCAACCTAAGAAGTGGGAAGACTACTTTCCATTGGTAGAATTTGCCTACAACAACGGTTATCAAGAGTCACTGAAGATGAGCCCTTTTGAAGCCCTCTATGGTAGACAGTGCAAGATTCCAATTAGCTAGAGTAATCTAGTGGATAGAATTACAATCAGACCAAACACGATGAAAGAAATGGAACAACAAGTGATTCAGATGAAGAAAAATCTTAAAATTGCTCAAGATAGACAAAAGAGTTACTCCGATAGAACGATAACTCTCAGAGAGTTCAATACAGGAGACCATGTCTATCTTAGAGTTAGGCCCAAGAAAAGTTCTCTGAGAATGGTAGCTTGTGCCAAGCTAGTACCTCAGTATTGTGGACCATTTGAAGTCTTAGATAGAGTGGTATCTATAGACTATAGGCTAGCACTCCCTCCCACAACAAAGGCACATAATTTTTTCCATGTTTCATTATTGAAGAAATATGTACATGATTCTAATCATATAATTGACTGGTCTGTGATTCAGGTGGAGTCGGAGGGAGAATTACTACC
>JASDQU011245954.1:9431-25944 GCA_032191745.1 Picea mariana | reverse complement strand
TCATAGCAATGTTAATCACGTTTCATCATCAATATTATCAAACATATGCATAAGACCCTAATACATCAGTCAATAGCTCAAAGACATTACAAAAACCCACAATACAAGACTGGAGAAAAAAGACAAGACGTCCTATTAGGCTAGTATCCACAGGAAAAGGAAAGTTTCCAAGAGGACTTTATCCAAGCCATGTAAGTGAGGTGATGTGGCTAGGGGATGTCCAGACATGTGGGTGAAGTGAAAGCCAAGGATGCATAATGTTATATGTGGGTTCCTTTGTAGAAGGCGAGCTGTACATGTCATGGATGCATTTTTCCAAGCCCGTTCTTGCCTTTATTCTTTTCTTGCTTTATTTTTTTGTTTGCTTTTTCTTCTTCTTTTTCTTTTTATTCAAGGGCTAACCAGNGTGTTACCCACAAGTACTTTCACAGAGATGAGAAGGCTGGCTCGTGATGAGACCCCCTTTCCCTTGGCCATGCAACCAAAGGTCACTGCCCTGGCGTGGTAACCAGATGGTGGCAATGTCATACTGCTATGTACCCATGAACCTAATAGGTTGGCTCGTGATGAGACCCCCTATCCTCTGATTAGATCTTGTTTCTTATTTTTTGGGTCCCTCTTGTTTCTTGCTGAAAGGCCTTTTATTGCCTTCTCGGGCATCCCTGAGCGAAGCATCTCGAGGTTTCATTTTTAGGCTTTTATCTTTTACCAGCTGCTTTTACCTTCTGGGCCTTTAGCCCCTTCTTCCCACGAGATAAGGTGCAACCCTACAAACAGGTCAATCCAATGCCTGAACAATGGGAATGGGATAAATGATCGGGAGATAAGATGAAATAGTGGTGCTATGATGGGAGCAGACGATGGCTTCTCAGAAATCCCCCCAGTGGCAAACCATGACCTATGGGCACAGACTTGCTAAGGCACCCTGTCAATCTCCCCAAGCATGGTCAAGTGGGCTAATGTAAGATCCAAGCAGTTGTCAGAGATAAAAGGAATCAGATGCATATATTTATAGGTTTTAATGATCAAAAGTGACACATACCATGATACCTGGACCAATTACCTCATGGAGCAAGAACCTCCTCCGATACAAGACCAAGTCGAAGGTGATGGATGCTGCTGCTGCTGACAAGACAAATCTGATGAGAGAAGAAAAGGATGGGCCCTCCAGGGCTATGCTCGGGTCAATCCTGCTCTCAGTACTCCATGTCTAGTACCTGTGGGCCTCGAGACATGATCTCCTAGTTATCCCTAGAAATCGCGGATAACAAGGTCACTTGGAAGTAATCGTCGAATCTGAAATTGAATGCTTAAAAATTGACACTTAACGGTTGCTTTTTTCGACACCTAGAGCAGAAGATGGCTAACACTAGGTCGGCTTCTTCTTTCTTCTTCGCTTGAAAAGTATCCAATTGGGAGCTAAGCGAGTTGAGGATGTCGGTCTTAAAATTGTCAAACATGTTCCCTATTTCAGCCCTAGTAACTCCTCTACCTGGTGATTTTGTAACCCTAGAGGCTAGATCCCTAGGACTTCTCCCAGACTTAGTAGTACCTCGTGAATAGCGTTTGCACAATTCACAGATATCGTCATAAGTCATCTAGGAGACGTCTCCATCTCCCATGAGATTTAGTGCATCCATGCAATCATGCTTGATTCCCCTAGGAAGGATAATACGTAAAGTTTTTGGATCTAGTGCGTTTTGTTTATTCCTCTGCAGATTGTATTGGAACCTTTCAACGTAGTCTTCAAGGCTTTATTCCACCCTCTGTGTCATTTTAAATATCTCTTCTCGGATGTCCCTTACTTTGCAATAATCTTGGTACTTCTTGAGGAATTTATGCGTCATTTCGTCCCAAGTCTTGATGGAATTACCTGCGAGCCCCATTAACCAGCGAAGGGTTGCTTCTTTTAAGGTGGTTGAAAATAATTTCAGCGTATGGGAGTTGGAATAATAGTCATAGTTTCAGCAAAGGACATCAAATTCAAAGAGGAAGGTATCAGGGTCCTCGCTAGGCAAACTACGAAAGTTTGGCAAAGCAGATGGCGGAATGTTTTTCATTTGAATCGTTCCATCATATTCCTCAATGGGAAATATAAACGTGATTGGTTCTTTTTGCTTTGGTATCTCTGCTTCATCCCGCATCCCTAAAATCTTTTCTCCCCACAAAGATACTTCTGAGGAAATGGAGTTTCCAGGTTCTTCAGTAGGATTATCGTTATCCCCTTGCTCAGATTCTTCAATGGAATGGCCTTTGTCCTTTGGAGGTTCAGAAGTAGGGACTTCTACAGCCAAACCAATGGTAGAATCAACCTTGGGTGGTTTATTTGGATTGTTGGATGCTACTTGTGAAAAGGGGTGAGTGCTAGGGATTTTTGGAGGGTATCCTTTTTCTCTGCTTTTACCTGCCTGATTATTAGTGTCACAGGTGGTCACTACACCAAGACCTTGAGGGTTTTTGTGATGAACAAATCATATTCATACAGAAAATATCCAAAATAGAAAAGATATAACACAATAATCCATGTAGGACTATAAAATATATTATAAAAGAATGTATAAAGATGGATTGATAGATTGATGATGAATAGATGATGTACAATGATGAATATACCAAATATATAGAGAACCTTAAGGCACATATGGTGACCATCCATGAAAGGATGAGTCCCTTAGACAACTAATAACTATTCATTATTATTAGTATTATTATTATTATTATTATTTATTATTACTTAATATTATACATATTTTGTATGTTACCGAGTCATGCATCCTATGATGGTTTCTAATGCACAATATCCTGAGCAAGGGATGTCGGAGGGGTAGTCAACGGTTCCCTAGAGTTTTCTTAAGCTTGGTATTGTTCCTATAATGATCCTATGGAAAAAATCCTAATTCTAACAATGCCTCCCTAGCAACGACGCCAAAATGACGAGGTGTACTGTGTAAAGATGTTTTCCGATTGTTGGTGTCACTTTACACTTATCATTTAGATTGTCAACCTAGGATTCAGTTTGTTCTTGTGAGGCTCTCGGTGCAGTATACACAGAATGAGGAATTTTACCACTATTATCCAATTTACTCAAAAGGAATCCGCTAAGAGTTAAATCATGTATAAACCAAAAGAGAGCATATAAAGACAGAGACATGATGTTCTTGACACTCAACCCAGCTGGTGGCACCTCATGGAGTAAGACCTATGAGATTTAAACTCATAATATTACTACCTAGCTCTATTCACCAAGTGGGGTCATAAGTAGGGTGATTTTGTAGCATACATGGCTGAAATAACATTTGAAAACAATGCTACCTAGTCTATTCTTCACAAACAACCAAAAGATAAGTCTACATTCTATTCAAATGCTAAAACAGAAATATGTATAGGAAAAGACCAAAAATCTTCCCAATTCCTACTTTGTTAGTGGCACAGAGAATGCTTCAGTTATTGGAAAACATATCCAAACATGACTTTCAACTTAGCATACGTAAGTAGTAATGTGAAACATGGAGGTCCAATAAAATTCTAAGTCTGCCATACATCGTTCATCATTTGGCAGCACACCTACATGTGGCCATTCAGTAGCACATTCTACAAGTTGTTAAGTTTTGAGCTATTATTAGGTTTCTTTTCAATTTACTAGATAACAATAGCATAGGTAGGATCACTGAGAGAAACCCAATCACAAGATACACAACATTTACCCTAGGAAACCCTCATGGGGAAGAAAACCCAGCAAAAACTTCCTTAATATAGATAGCCAATACAATGCCAAGACAATAAACCAAGACACTAGAGAATATCCAACACTGAGCAATGCGCCTCTCTCTTCCTTCTTCTCCCAACTGCAGCTACCAAACTTGCGCACTGGATGAGCGAATGAGTGAGTGTGATAATCAGTCGTTGGCTTCCTTTATTTATACTAGTCGGCAAGTACTGGAAAGGTGTCTCTTCACTAGGCAGGGCCGACTTCTCTTCTTAGAGGTTAAAACCACTTTAATTAGGCCTAGGGGCCGACTTCTTAATTTGCATAATACAATTAAGGTTTCACCAATCCGCAAAAGGGGATTTGGTCAATTACAATGCCCAACATGATCAATCCACAAAAGGTGATTGATCTAATGAATAATGACTCAATAATAAATCGAATACTCTTTGCAGTTACAATATTTCAACACTCCCCCTTAACAAGAAGGGTATTCTACAACATCATCAGGAGAGAGAGAGGGCAGCAACATCAACAGCATCTGGAACACTGACTGGCATATCTATAAATCATCGAAAGTTTTTCTCATCGTCAATATCATCATCCACAGCAAGCCGCTGGAATGGCATCATCATCATTTGTATCAACATGGATTAGTATAACACTAATACATCATCATCATCAATAACAGCACAAGGCTGATACAACATCAACAACAACAGCATCACAGCACGAAGGCTGGAGCATCATCAACATCAGCACTAGGCTGTAAATCTTCAGCATGAAGCTGGCATCTCAACAACATCAGCACGAAGTTGGCATCTCAACAACATTAGCACGAAGCTGGAAATCTTTAGCATGCAGCTGGCATCTCAACAACATCAGCACGAAGCTGGCATCACAACAACATCAACACGAGGCTGGAAATCTTCAGCACGAGGCTAGAAATCTTCAGCACAACGCTGGCATCACAATAACATCACCACGAAGCTGGAAATCTTCAGTACAAGGTTGGCATTAACACTACTCCCCCTTTCGAGGGAGGTTTTTTCGGACTATACCAAGCTTGTCTCGAAAGTGCTCAAACTTTACACAAGACAGAGCCTTGGTCAACACATCTGCAACCTGTTCATCCATGCTAACATAATGGAGCTTTATGACTCCTCTCTGCACCATATCACGAATGTAATGATATCAGATTTCTATGTGTTTTGACTTGTCATGGAACACAGGGTTCTCTGTCATCTTTATGCAGCTCTGGTTATCACATAGAATCAAAGTTGCTTCCATCTCCAGATCAAATAGACTTGTCAACAACTTTCGAAGCCATATGGCTTCACAACTAGCGGAACATGCAGCAATGTATTCTGCTTCTGTCGTGCTCAAAGCAATACTTGATCGCTTCCTACTCTGCCATGAGATCATGGCTAACCTCAAACTGAAACAACATCCTGAGGTGTTCTTTCTGTAAAAGACACTTCCAACCAATCTGAGTCGGTATATCCACTCAATCTGAAGTCATGATTTCCATTATAACTAAGACCAAAATCTAATGTACCCTTAAGGTACCTCATCACATGTTTTGCAGCAACCAGGTGAACACGTATGGGTTCTACCAAAAATTGACTCAAGGTGTTCACAACAAAACAAATATCTGGCACGATGTTCGTTAGATACATCAACAATCCAATGATCTGTCTGTAGGTGTTCACAGCAAAACAAATATTTGGCACGGTGTTCGTTAGATACATCAACGATCCAATGATTTGTCTGTACAGTGTAGCTTCAAATTAGTTTCCATGGGTGTATTCATGGATTTGCACTCCAACATATCAAACCTCTTCAGTATTTCAACTGCATACTTCCCTTGGTTGAGGAAGATCTTCTCTGGGTTCTGCCAAACCTCGAGACCTAAGAAATAGTGCATTAGGCCAAGGTCTTTCATCTCAAATTCTGCAACGAGCTTCTTCTTACAATCAGTGATGAGCTTTTCTTCTCTAGTTAGAAATAATTCGTCTACATATAACAGCAATATAATAGGCTCATCATTCATAACCTTGAAGTAAAGGTTAGAGTCAACTTTACTCTTGGTAAAGCCCAAGCTCGTCAGGAAACTGTCAATTCTTCCATACCAAGCTCTAGGAGCTTGTTTCAATCCGTACAGAGCCTTCTTCAATCTGCATACATGAGTCTTTCTATCTTCAACTTCAAACCCTTGAGGTTGCTCTATATACACTTCCTACAATCAATGATGAGCTTTTCTTCTCTAGTTAGAAATAATTCATCTACATATAATAGCAATATAATAGGCTCATCGTTCTTAACCTTGAAGTAAATGTTAAAGTTAGCTTTACTCTTCGTAAAGCCCAAGCTCGTCAGGAATCTGTCAATTCTTCCATACCAAGCTCTAGGAGCTTGTTTCAATCCGTGCAGAGCCTTATTCAATCTGCATACATGACTCTTTCTATCTTCAACTTCAAACCCTTGAGGTTGTTCTATATACACTTCCTCTTCTATGACACCATTTAAGAAAGTTGTTTGCACATCCATCTGGTGTAACTTCCACTTCATCTTAGCTGCAAGGGCTATGATGGTTCTGATTGAAGTGTATCTGACTACAGGAGCAAACGTCTCTTCATAATCAATGCCTTCCTTTTGAGAAAAGCCACGAGCTACAAATCTTGCTTTATATTTCTCAATACTTCCATCAGTAGCATGTTTTATTTTGTATAGACATTTGGAAGATACCACATCCTTGCTCTTCAGTCTGGGAACTATTTCCCATACATCATTCTTTATAATGGATTGGTATTCTTCTGTCATTGCATCTCCCCATTCTTTCTTTTGAATGGATTCTTCAAAGCAAGTGGGTTCCTTTTCTGAGAGATCACACATCAATGCCATGTAAATGGAGAATGGATTGGTTTCTTGACTTGTCTCATGGTTCCTTCGGGGGCACCATACATTTCTCCATCTGGAATAAATTCCCTTGCCCAGGCTGGCTTTATCTTGTGGGAGATCATCATCTGGGGAGGTTCTTGAGATTCTATTATGCCATGGTCTTCTGGAATCTTCTCATCAAGGAAAGTTATGACTTCCCTCACTGGTTTTGCAACTCTGGGAGCTGCAGGGTCTTCTTCATATACTTCTTCAAGCTGGCATCTTCTTGAATTCTTGAGTGTTGCATCTTCATCAAAGGTTACATCTCTGTTGATCTCAATATGATGGTAGCCTGGTATATAAATTATGAAGGCCTTGGAGACCTCACAGTATCCAACAAATATTCCCTTCTTTCCTAAAGGGTCCAGCTTGGTTCTCTTCTCTTTCAAAATGTGTACAAATATTGGGTAGCCAAATATTTTGAGATGGCTTACTTCTAGTTTCTTTCCGAAGAACATTTCTTCGGGAGTTTTGAACCCAAGTGCACTATGGGATAATCTATTCTGTACATACACTGTTGTTCTTGTCGCTTTTGCCCATAAGTGCATTGGAAGATCTTGATCATAGATCATAGTCTTCACTGCTTCCATTATAGTTCTGTTCTTTCTTTCTGCTACACCATTTTGTTGAGGATTGTAGGGAGTGGTGAGCTCCCTCTTGATCTCAGCTTCTTTACAAAAGTTTACAAACTCTTTTGAGGTGTATTCTCCTCCATTATCTGATCTAAATATCTTGATCTTTCTTTCAGAGAGATTCTCTATCAAGGCTTTGAATTCCTTGAATTTACCGAACACTTCATCTTTTGATTTCAAAAAGTAAACCCAGGTTTTGCGAGAATAGTCATCAATAAAAGACACATAGTATACATACCCATTGATGGAGGTTGATGGCATTGGGCCACATACATCTGAGTGAATGAGCTCTAGAACTCATTCTGCTTTACTGTCTCTTTTGGGGAAAGGGTTCTTGATGCTCTTTCCTTGTGCACATYCGTTGCACACACCTTCATGATCAACCTTAAATTCTAGTAGACCTATGACTGCCTTGCTTACATATCGTAATGCTTTGTAGTTGATGTGAGCTAGTCTTCTATGCCAAAGTTCACATGGATTCTCAATGGAATCAGTCAAGGCTGCTTCTGAGTGACCTTCTAGCTTATACAAGCCACCATCTTCTTTTCCAATAAAAATTGTTTCTTCCATGGTTTTTCCTTTGGGCCACATAAGAACTTCTCCATCTATGAAAGCAACTCTGAAGCCTTTCTTACCTAAAGCTGAGATATAAAGTAAGTTCTTTGTCAAACCCGGTACATATATTACATCCTTCCTCTTCATTGGGGTCCCTAAATCAAGCTTGTAATTTGATTCTCCTACTCTTGCTTCTTCTTGAACACATTCTTCCCAAAGACTGTCAAATTGTAGTTTTTCCTTTCTGGCACAAATAGTTTGGATGAATGCATCCCAAGGTTTTGTGAGACCATTAAGAGTTGTCATTATGAACTCATCCTCATCTAGGGTTTCTCCAATTGCTTCTAGTTGTTCCATGAATTGTGATATTCTAGAGAAATATTCCTGAACTGTTTCTCCTTTCTGCATCCTTGTACTTTTGAGTTGAGTTCTTAGATTCATCTTTCGGTTGATGTTCTTTCCTTCATACACTCTGGTTAGGGCATCAAACATTTCTTTTGTAGTTTTCTTTGAAGCCACTTGAGGAATCAAGTGATCTTTAATGGATTCTGCAATGATTCTTTTGGCCATAACCGTGTCCTTTTGGTGTTTTGCTTTAGCTGCAGCATTGGTAGGTTCTGGTACATCTTCTTTAATGAATCTTGCTAGGTCATTCTCTTCAAGAATGAGTGCAATCCTATACTTGCAGGCATGGAAGTTTTCCACACGTTCCAACTTGTCAACAAGCTTTTAGTGCTTGCAAACATCTTGACCTAGAGCTGGAAAATAACCAAAAATTGAAAATGCTCATAATGTAAATTTGAACTTACTAGGAGGTGTCTTTGGCTGAGGCTAGTAGCCTGGTGCAATCAGATTTTAGAAAATCCAAATTTTGCCCCTTCAAATTGGACGAGCGAAATTATGGACTGGTACTTCTGGTACTAGTTCTGGTTTCCTAGTTTTCTGATTTTCTTGTACAGCAACAGTGACATTTTTTCTTATCTAGTGAAAGGTGCTCTCTTCAGCTTAGCTCTGATACCATGTTAAGTTTTGAGCTATTATTAGGTTTCTTTTCAATTTACTAGATAACAATAGCATAGGTAGGATCACTGAGAGAAACACAATCACAAGATACACAACATTTATCCTGGGAAACCCTCATGGGGAAGAAAACCCAGCAAAAACTTCCTTAATATAGATAGCCAATACAATGCCAAGACAATAAACCAAGACACTAGAGAATATCCAACACTGAGCAATGTGTCTCTCTCTTCCTTCTTCTCCCAACTACAACTACCAAACTTGCGCACTAGATGAGCGAATGAGTGAGTGTGATAATGAGGCGTTGACTTCCTTTATTTATACTGGCTGGCAGGTGCTGGAAAGGTCTCTTCACTAGGCAGGGCCGACTTGTCTTCTTAGTTGTTAAAACCAATTTAATTAGGCCTGGGGGGCAACTTCTTAATTTGCATAATACAATTAGGGTTTGACAAATCTGCAAAAGGGGATTTGGTCAATTACAATGACCGACATGATCAATCCACAAAAGGGGATTGATCTAATGAATAATGACTCAATTATAAATAGAATACTCTTTGCAGTTACAATATTAAATATTTCAACACAAGTTACCATTCAGCAGCATACTCTCAGGAGAAGGGACAGAGTACTTAAGATAAAACACGACTAATTGAACTACGCATAACCAGAAATAAAATTAGCAAACAGCAAACTAACTATATGCAAAGAAAACAAAAGTAGCAGCACAATGCCTTACCTCGAGTGGGCCCAGCTCAAGGTTTGGCCTGTGCTTGAAATTATTAAATCACCAGAACACAGTTACCGAAGTGTCCCACACATAAGCCAGCAATATATTAAGTCTGAAAAATAAGGAAATTTACACAGCTGATATCTCCAGTTCACGCATACTAATCTTCACTTCGCTCTCATGAGCGTCTACATGTATATATACAAAGAGGGGGAGCTGCCTGCTCCAAGAATGGAGCGGCAGGCCCCCTAATATTCTGCCAAACAGTTTAAAACAAAATCCACATTTTCTGTCCATTGATTGGCTCAGCTATACAATCCATACAATCAGCCAATAGAAACGTTGATCCCCTCCTAAGCCTGCAGGATGCCTTCAGAATCTCTCGATTATATCATTTAGTGGGAACTGCAGTCTGTTATACTGTTGATAGCACATGCAGGTGTGCTCTCGTCATCCTGTGAACATCTCATATGCTGGAATATTTCACATGCTGGAATATTCCATATATTATTTTGCATGTTGGGCTTATTATATGCTGAGGTTATCTTTTATATCAAACTTTATATCCTCTCAAGATACCTTTTATAACTTTGCAATCTTCATTTTATGACTCAGGAGTATGACTGATGTCCTAGAAAAGATTTTATAACTTTGCAATCTTCATTTGATGACTCGGGAGTATGACTGTTGTCCTGGAAATGCTTTTATAACTTTGTCAGCTCAATTTATTATGAAAACACACACACACACACACACACACATACACAACAATTCAAAATAAACTTTAAAACACACTTTAACTTAACTATAAAAAGGAAATTAAGAATTTAAATGGCAATTATAGATATACCTTAGGAGAGCGGCAATAAGGTAAGAAATGATTCTTAAGCACATAAAAAGGAAAAAGGATATATATGTCATGGTCGTAAAAGAGGCAAAAAGGGTGTCAAAATGGAGGACCATCATAAGGCTTCAATAATGTAATAAAGTCATGTTGTATAAGTGACTAGTCACAAGGATTAATTGTCATTAAAATTGTTCTTATAAAAAGGCAATTAAATTAGGTAGTTAGGTTATCCAACCACCTACGAACTCTATAAAAAAATTCAATGTCAATGTATTTAATGACTTCATTGTAATAAAGCATATCTTTTACATGAGTCCATTGAGTCTGATTTTAATCATGTTTTCAAGCTTTCTTGTTTATTTAGAAAAATAACACAATACCAAGTTGAAATAAAGTAGAAAATATTAAAGACATCAAAAATAACAAAATATTGAAACTTCTCTAGACCTCTACTCAAATTACATCACCCTACCTCCTATGCACAAACCTTAATAGTAAGAACTATGTGAATGAGGTACTTACTATCTACCCAGAATATAGAAGGTTCTCCAGCTTGACCAGAACTTTTCCCTTCCTTTGATGCATTCTCTCTTGAGATTTCATCACTGTCAAGTATAACAGACACTTTATCACCTTGTACTTCATGAACCTCTGCACGTTGACCTTTACTCAAAGACCTGTTTAGACACAATAAAAAAGCACAATTATCAGACATAAAAATACCAACTCCACCTAGAGATAAATGTGATTGATTATCATTTTAAGCATCATGCTACAAGAAAAATACATCCGAGTACAAAGGTTAAAATATGGAAACACCTTTAATATTATTTCACGATACATTCATACAACCCCAACACACATGACAATAAAAAGAGATACAAGGCACAAAAAGAATCACTTTATTACAATTGTTCATCCACCAAATATAAGGTATAAAAAATATGATCATAAAAGAGTAATATCAATTAACTTGTAAAAAACTACAGCACAAATTACATGATTTCGCTAAGAAACACTCAAATTTCAAAAGATGATGCCCATCACCGTGATCTTCTCTCAATCACAGGGATTCGTATGATTTATATCTTAATAATTAGTATAGACCAATTCCTTCTTCCTAAAGGCATACATAAGTATCAAGTGGCTTATACATGAGAACAGATACAAATACAGAGCCATGGCACCAAAGTTGACAGCAACAGTACTTGATAGGACCAGGAACAAAATATCAGACACAATTTTCCTCAAATATCCTAAGATCAAAATCATAAAGTTAGTCGGTATCAATGGATCAGTTCCTTCTATTCAATGCTGAAACTAGTCAGTCTACCAGTTCCAACATCAAATCACTGAAAGCTTAGGATTCCATATGCATACAACTCTAAAATGGCTATTTATTAAATTCAATATCGTTTTCAGTTTTTAGGCTTTAGCATTAATAATCAAATCATTATACCAAGAGAAAACAGTATTGGTGCAAACTGCAAACCAATAAACTTCAACTTTGTACAGTTTTTTTCAAATATATGCAGATGCATAGGAGCACACATGCATAGATTTAAGTGCAACCATACATAGCTAAACTTGCTTTGGCCCCTCTGCTAATTTATAGCTATTCCCACAGATTAATAGATAGTAGTAGTATATTTATTGAAGGTTTTTTGAAGTTAAATTTGTAATATACCTTTAAGGAATTAAGACAAATGATCTAGATCTTATGTTGATATAGAGCAGGCTCCTAAGGATATTAATAGATTAGATGCTGGAGTAATTTTCAGATTTAGATATTGTGCTATCTGGAGAAAAAGATAGAGACTTTTTTTGAATGTTGTGAAGCATCTACAGCTAAGTCACATGATTCGCCGAATTCCAAACTTGAAATTTGATTTTGGGCAAATCTCAAAAAAGAGGTTAAAATTCCTTGACATTCGCCTAGTATTAAGGGTGAATATCATAGGTGAATCAAATGGAACATATTTGCCGAATTCAAAGGTTGGAATGCAGCACATAACAAACATATTCGTTTTATTAAAAAATGAGAAAACAAAGTAACCAATTAAAAAAACCTACACCAAGTCTCCTTTCTAATACTAAGTTCCTTTACCCTAGTATTTCCTTTCCTGCCGCACCTTTCATCAACCTCTGCCCCCAACTCAACTTCTGCTACAGCTCATGGCGACACAGCTCTTTCGTTCTCCTCAGCTTCGCTATAGCTCACAGCAATCCTACAGCAAACATGTCAACCCTCTATATCACTCTCAGCCACAGACTCAGCACTGTCACCGTGGAAACCTATTATAGTTGCTGACTCGCCATGAAACTTCAATTTGAACAACTTTTATCAATTTTTGAAGTGTCATATGTGTTAGACTAAGATATGAACAACTTTTAGCGATTTTAATGTTCTTAATTTTTTAAATTTTGGAAAATTTGAAATAAATGTATTAACGAACTTTATGGTGTATTTTTTCCAAATTTTATCCACTAGCTAATTTTATCTGAATTTCATTTGTCGTGAATTTGAACACAAGTACAAACTAAGTGACATAGATCTATTGTATGTAATTTCCGTTCATCTTGAATAAAAATTAAAAAAAAAAAAACAGAGAAAAAAAGAAATAGACTGTAACCTGGGTCCTGATCATTAAAAAATTAAAACCATCATTCAGTTTTTTCTTATTTCGTGAACTTGACTATATGTTCAATGGCTTTTTCAGCTATGCAAAAAGTCAAAGACATACAGAAATGTGTTTAGCACTACAGTTTGGGAGGTATTTTCTTGGTCACGTGCTAAAACAGAATTTATGATCTTGAGTAAGTGAGACTTTGGACATTAAGTAATTAGGTAAAGCTTCACAACAAGTTCTTAATGTAGCCTAATCAATTCTTACATTGCAAAACAGTTTTGACACTTTATTTTGCTCAGAACATGTTAACTGTAATCATTACCAAAACAAATCAATTAATATGTTACAAAATATCAAAAAATATCATGCTTATTGTTCGATATAATGGTCATAATTAGGAAATACACATGCTCCAGACATGTACTCAAGGCTTACTTAGAGACTTTCTAATAAAGTGACGTAATCATCAATTATTAAATACAGTAATTAAAAGATTAGGTATTTGGGACTAAAGTAACGTACTCCTCTTCGCCTACTACTCTATAATGAGACATTGCATCACTCCATGATTAAGCAATCCATTCTCTCTTATACGAAATGTATTAATGTCTACAATCATGTGTGTGGAAATCCATCATGGTATCATAGGCACCAAGGGACTGTGTTAACACGCAATCATACACTGTAGTAGTCAGTGGGACTCAATGCAACTTTAGACACAGTGCCCATTATCACCTCAACATTCATGACACTTGCTTCAGGTTGGTGCTTTTCCAACGTCAGGGGGTATCCTTAGGTGTTGTTACTGATCTGCAAATCAAGCTGGGAAGGAGTAAATTAGGTCAAGAAACAGAGAACTCAAAAAAGGATGTATCAGTGAGGGAAGGATGAATCTGGCAAGAGCAATGCCTGCTCCCGGAGCTATGGAGTCAAAAGAAAATTAGAGGTCTAGGTGGAAGTAGAGAAATTCAATGAGGCATCTGGTTCAGACAAATACCACTGGACCAAGGCAAGCAAACATCCTTATAACTGTTGGACAAGCAAGTCCGATATGCAAAAGAACCTTGCATACAATTCTATCATGGCCGCTTCAAGACCAAGCCAAGCATAAGGGAAAACTGAGCACTGGGTCGAGTCAAAGCTGCAAGTAGCAATGTCTGATTAAAAAAATAATTGAACCTAACCTTAACACTATGAACTTTCGAGATTGAATCGCAAATGCTCATACAATTGAGGGAAGAGTGAATCCACATAGCATATGAAACAAATAAACTCAATCGAGCAGGAGAATTGTTGTAGCAACAAGATAAAATTAACATGCCAGAAGAAAAAGACAATGAGGACCAAACAACTCATTTTATTGACATCAAAGCCCAGGAATCAATTACAAGTAAAAGAAAGAACGAAGCTCTAAGATCCAACCTTTCCCTCCATCTCTCAAAGCTATAACTTAAAGAGATATTCTTCTCCTCAGTGGTTAGGTTACCTTCCTTGGCCAAGGATAGCCATGCATGCGAACTCTAACTGAACCTCGAGCAGAATTGGAATTCAAGAAGCCTCTCATGCAAAGCATAATTATCTCTAGAGTAAGAGAATAAGGCTACATGCAAGGAGCAGTTAACTACAACTGAACAGATGAGGTTGAGTTCAAAATAGATTGCATGTATCCACCTCAAATGGAGCATCGTCCTTGTGGATAAGAGTTCAGTCCTTTGCCATAAATAATCTCCACTTAAACTGCTTCTTGCATAGATAAGATGGAATCTTTCCCAAGAAGTATTATGTACTTTATTAATTATGTTTGTCTTTATCCACACCAAGACAATGGACACATGTGAACATCCTCGTGCTCATCAAATTATATTTACAAAAATGATGTTTTTTGCACACTTTAACATATCCCACCATCTCTTCAACCAATCATCACTTTCTAAATGCCACATCACTGCCTAAAAATAGTAGTGATCCCTCCTAAAAATAGACATTTATGTAATGTCCCCCACCTCTTGATAAAAGGGTTACAGAGACTTAGTAGTGTAGATGTCCCCACTAGACTATAGTCTCATGAGAAAATGGAGACTAAGAGGCCCCAAAGTGTTCACTTATGAATAATGTTATAATTTTAAAGTGACTTTGGGAAAAAGGTGAAATAAGTGGAAAAAGGCCACATGAAGAAAAGAAAGGAAAAGAACCTTAGAAGGTGGTCAATTAACTTAAGTGGAAATTAGATATGAGGTATAAAAGAAAAAGGAGGGCGCCTCACTCCTCATTCTTGTCATTTTCACTTTTGCATCTTGAGCTCTTGAGCTAAGGACGTTTTGAGGGTTTTGGGAGAACAAACCCTAGCAATCATCTCAGTGGTGAAAGATTCCACCTTTCTTGATCCAAGCTTGGTCAAGGAGGTGGAAGATCCCTCCCTCACCATTCTACTCAGTCACAGGTTGTTTCTACAAGGAAGAGGAAGAGAAGTGCGCACCAATGAGGGTTTTCCAACATAAGGGTGCACCACTTGAGGACAAACAATTCGATCTGAAGTGAGGAGGAACTATTCGATCTAAAGAGAGGAAGACCTGTTGGGAAATGGTTGTTGGGCCTAGGGCGCCTTTCCTAGCACATTTTGGAGGGGTTTACCTTGCCTATCTTTTATTGGGGAGCTTGTCACGAGTTCTACAGGAGGAAGGTGCACTGCGGTGAGGAGATCTAGTCATTTGGAGGGTCTAAACTCTAAACACCTCTATTCAGTAAGAAACTCATACAAGGGGTTTCTCTCACTCAGATCTACTATCCTTGGGGTTTTCGACTGATTTGGAGCCTTGGAGGAGGAAGGCCGAAATTTGGAGAAGCTACAGCCAGCAGAGAAGTGCGCAACTCAGCTAGACAGAGGAGCTCCATCCTTGGAAGAGAAAGAAAAATATCTTGTCCCTATCTTCTTGTGTTTGTGATGCCTTTGGAGGCTTTTCTCTTCAGTGCTTGAGCTTATTGGAGCCATATTCATTCCATCTTTGATATTCTATCTCTATCCATCCAGATCTGCAAGATCTATTGTATGAAGATTATCTACTATCTAAATAAAGGTCAGATCTGAAGTTGTTACTTTTCCATTGTGTTATATCTCTTGTATCTTGCTCTTGGATGTGATTATTGTTATACTCTTATCACTTGCACACTATAAAACTCCATATGATCCTTCTAGCGCAAGTCTGGAAGGCAAATCTGTTAAAAAAAAAAAACGAGCAAAAAACTTAGCATAAACCCTAAGTTTCCAAGCAAGGAACAGCTTGGGAACATTACAACTTCAAACTGTCGAGTTGAGCCTCTTAAAAAATAGGAACCTCAAAATGCCAAATAATACATGTGGCAACAATCACTATAAATCTAAGTTGCACGAAACGGGGAAACATTTCTAAGTTTCCGAAACCGGGACGGTACGAAACAGGCCCTCAAAAAATGGAAAGG
>JASDQU011245952.1:0-25923 GCA_032191745.1 Picea mariana | reverse complement strand
CCAGTTTGTAAAAATAACTGGACTGGCCAAGAACTATGGCAAACTCATAAATGTGAATATGTGATGTAAATGAACCTTGTGGAAAAGATCAATAAATGTGAATAACCTTATGAATTTATATTGTAGGACTATTGAGAGGGGATGTGCAGAAAAAGAGACCATGATCGCGGTGGAAGGCACCTAGAAAGGCGGCGTTAACTTCCACCGAGAATTAATACCGTATTTGGACTCTACTGACCCAAAGAACCAAAAGTGGCTCACTGGCTCTGAATTAAATGTCTCGTAGGCTGGTAGGTAGATGGTTTAATGAGGGATGGGAGGTGAACCTCCCATCCATAGAGCCATCAGGCCTGATTAGTGTGAGGGTAATCACGCCACATGCAACCTTTCAATAGGATAAGGCGTGGGGGCAGACGCAAGGGGAGAACTCTGGCAATACGCAGAGTGAGTGATAGCAGAGAGGAAGGAGAGTAAACTTCACTCCTGGTCACTGGCGGATAGAGACGTAGTCTCACAGCATCGTGGTCTCAGCTCAGGGGTGGCTAGTGGTAAATCCGCTAGGAGTCGCTAAGCATACGGTTGCGTGGAAACGAGCACCCCTCTCAGCAGTTGCATAACCCCTGGTGTTATTTCTGATAAGTGTTTTTCCTTTGGCATCTTGAAATATATGTATATATTCATTCTAATGATTATGCCCATAAGTTGTGAAATTGTGAATGATTTCATTTTTAAGAATGTCTGTATGGTATTTTGATCAGTACTAGTAGTTGTATATTTGTATTGAAGGACTATGTATGGCTTATGTCCTCATGAATTGTTATTTACATGCATACTGATCTAACTCAGAATTCACATCTGTTTCTCGGGAGGATGACCTCCTTACCTACCTCAAGTAGTATCCTGAGTGAATCTCCCCATAGAGATACCCTCCTTGAAAATCCCATCAAGAACCCAGAAGGAGGACATGAGGTCGCAAGGCCCTAAGAAATCCCTTATAGTAACGAATCGATGGACGAGATTTCATCAAGAAATCTATGGTCACTGATGACCGTTAGATTTGGTAAGAGGAAGCTGGAAAGTTAAGTGCCTTAATCCTGATAGGTATTAATCAACGGACGAGGATCCATCGGGAAATCTATGGTCACACATGACCGTTAGATTAGTAGGAAAAAGTAGGGTGCTAAATTCCTTACCACTTTGTTTTCCTGTATCTTCATGGGTAGCAAAGAGTTTAGGACTGTGGATCCCCAAAGTCCATGAGAGTATCTAGGCCGTGGATCTTTCCATGTTTAGGAAGTCGTGTGAGAGCCCACAAGTTAGGAATCTGTATGAGCCATCATATTTCGGCTGAAAAACCTGATAGTCATTGGATCTATCAGAAGATACCAGAGGGTTAACACCCCAGTGGATCGGGACTTTCCAATGTGGAAACCCTGAAGTAGATTTGAGCTGTCTGATTGACAAAGGTCATGTGTCGCGAGATCTCCCGTTTAGGGAAATCAAGAATCACGGAATCAGGATTCCCATTGACAAGAGTTCGGGATTTTCCAATGTGGAAACCCCAGGATAGACTTGATCCGTCCGATTGACGGAGACCACGTATCACGAGATCTCCCATTTCGGGAAATTGGGAATCGCGGAATCGGGATTCTTGTTGACAAGAGTTCGCGATTTTCCAATGTGGAAACCCCAGGATAGATTTGAGTTGTCTGATTGTCGGAGGCCACGTGTCGCGAGATCTCCCATTTCAGGAAGTCAAGAATCGCGAGATCAGGAGTCCTAGTGAGAAGGGATCGAGACTTTCCTGGGTGGAAATCCCAGAGCAGTTGTGGACCGTCTAATTTAAGGAGGTGACGTGTTGAGATATTACCCGTTTCGGGAAATCGGGGTTCGGGGATTCGGGAATTCCCTTGACAAAAACCTAGGATCTTGCCTTGACAAATCCCAACCCATAATGACAAGATGATAGCAGGTGGCTAAGTCCTGATGGACGAACGAGATTCCTTCAGGAGATATTATGGGTTTTGACGACTGTCAGATGTGAGGAAGAGATGCCAGTTTTACGTTGGAGCGCGAATGCACATTAGGGTAAGTAGCAAGAAGATCTAGATGGCCAGAGTCCACCTGCCCAGATATACGGTTGAGGATGCATTTCGGAGCCCCCTTGCCATTCTGCGCAACTCTCGAATGGTCAAGATTAATCCATCATGATCAATGGTGCTCAGGTGGATTCTGGATCCCCCTTTTCATTCTGCCTTTAATGCGGGGGGGTGTCTGGAATAGTGTGGTGTGAAGTGGGGCCCCCTCTTGTCCTATCAAATATCGTGTCACACTTTCCCCTCTGCCACCTGCACTCCACTTAACCGTGCGACGGGGCCTGTTCTCATTGGCTGTTCTCTAGCCCTGTCGGGGTTCGACGGTTGCAAAGCCGAACGGTTTGACATTACCATAGCACCGAGACATGAAATTAAAAAGACACTACATTTATTTGAACTGTGATCGTGACCCATGATCACCTAGGAATGGAGAGAGAAAGAAGGAGCCAGCTTACACTGGTCCTCCATGGATATTTAGGTGTTCTGATTCGGCAGAGGACCAAAAAAATCCGATTTAGGTAGTGGGTATGTGACACGGTCCTTGAATGCCCCCTTCTGGGCTCGAGGAGGCTTGAGTTAGATTTTTCCCATGTGTTAACGGGTTCGTTAACACAACAGGTTGTTGTTGTGCTAATAACTTCTGGACCTCTGGAAGCCCAGAAGTTTACAAGCCTAGAAGTAAAGATTACAAGGATACTTTGACTTCTTATTTTCAGTGTCACCTCTTCCAGCATTATCAGTGGGTTTCTTGTCCCCTTTACCCTTTTTTCGTTGTTTCTTCTTTCCGTTAGGATGTTGGTTGGCCTTTGGGTTGGTTGTTTGAACACTGTGTACATCCGATTTTTGGGTAGGGGGAGCAACCGAACTAGTGGTTTGGCTAGTCATTGTTTGTTGTATCAACAATTGTTTCAATTGATTTGTCAATGGATCAGTGGGCTTGGTTTGTGCTGAACCAATAATTCCATCAGCATGTGGTCCAGACCTTTGCCTGTTTTTGTCAACGATTGACATCGGTGCACCTGGAAAAACTCATAGAGTAAACTAGATTGAGAGTAAATTAGCTCTAGTTGTTGTGCTCTCATTATTGTGTCTTCCTTGGAAAACAATCCAGATGTTGCAACGTATTTAGATAAATAGGGTACCAAAGACTTAAGGAACCAGTCTCGCAGGAATGCTGGTGGGACTAGAACTTTGATCAAACACTTATGGCATCTCCATTCTCAGATATAATCTGAGATATGTTCCGCTTTTGTCTACTCAAAATTGGCCAGCGATTCTGTGTTGGCGTCGTATCTCACAGGTAATTGGAAATGGTTCAGGAAAGCCATTTCCAATTCACTGAAGGAAGAGTATCATGAGTAGTCAATCTCAATGTACCATTTTGAAACACTCCCTATGAGAGTGTGTTGAAACAATCGCAACTGAACGAAGTCGTCTCTTAATGAGTTGGACAAGAACCATAAGTGGAAAGTAGTCATGTAATCAATAGGATCTTCATTAGGCTTGGCCTTGAACTTTGGAATGTCCAAAGGTAACTTGGTCGGCATGGGAGGCCAACTCAGATCGTGATAGATGGGGTCATTTAAGAGCCTTGTCAAATATGAAAAGTATAGGGTTTCTAGAAATGGTAGTTTGGGTTGTGGATTGTAGCCAGGGAAAAAGGAGCTTGGGGTTTGACTAGCCCCAGGTTGCCAAGAAAAGTTAGGTTGTTGGCCAGGGCTCTGGTAATAACCATGACCATGACCAACATATGGATTGGGCACTTGTTGAGACATCATCTATTGGTTCCCATAATAAGATGTAAAGGGATATGCTTGCATCACATTCCAAGTATTTTGGGAGGGGTTTCCCCCGATCGACATCCCTGGCAAGGGGACTGGTCCCTGCCATGTATTCCAAGATCCTTGTGAGGAAGGAATTCCTAAGTGTGCCCCCTGTGCAGGAATAGAAACTTGTACAGGATGTGGTTGTCCATAATCGGGGTTTCCCTCAACCGAAACGACAGCTAACGAGAAAGTGTTGTTACCAAATGCTTCGAATAAAGAGAAAGGTGTCAAACCAACTGGCATATTATAAGGAGGGAGTGCTTGAATACCTACTCCAAAAATGTTTATGTTAGGCCTAGCGGAGTGTTGAGGAACACCGCTGAGCGAGGGGGATGAAGGGGTTATATGAACCCCACCATAAGGGAAAGTGATAAAGGGAGTGAAAGTACCCCCAATAGATCCTTGCAGAGGAGCGTTGGAACTCCTTGCCCCTTGACCCAAATTTTGTAGAGTGGAGGAGGAAAGTATAGTACTCATATCGAAGCCAGGCATCCCATATGATAAAGGACAGTCTGTCGTGTTATGAGGAAACAAAGAAGTGATCACCTCCATAGACGGAATCAGACTGTTTCCCAAGGTAGAAGAAGTCAAGACTATGGTGGTCCGGACCGAAAACGGTTGGTTAGGAGGTGGAACACCCCCAGTAGTGATAGTCGTGAAGGAAATATTAGTGTTCCCTAAAGATGTGGCAGTGTGTGCTTCCATTATTGTTGGTGACACTACTGGACGCTCGTAAGGTAGAACCTATACGATTATGGGTGCTAATAGATCAATGATGGGAGGGTTGTAAGGACCAAGAGCCTCTTCTCTAAGGTCAGAAATGATTGGTTCCTCCATAAAAAAAAATTCTTCTCTCAAAGATGGGTTGGGCACAATTTCCTATAACCCAATTGTATCAGAATACCCTTGCTGGTCTAATTTTCTCCTTAGCGATGGCCGAGGGGGGGTGGGGGCAGGGGGGGGTTCGAGGTCAGTCGGCAATAGGCCCAGAAGCCTTCACGATCAGCAGAACTCCTAATCCTACAGTGTGTAAGAATATCAAGGACACACTAGGGAAATCTATAATTGTTTGAAAACCAACACGAAATAAAAAGTACCTATGAGATAAAACAACTAGTCACTAACTAGTTGGAAGAATAGTTACAACAACCAACACTAGAGTAACTTACCGGTGCAAGTGAAAATCGAATATAGAAACACCCTCTAGGTATAATCTGCAAAGCGTGGCCTGATGTCTATCCTAGGTACCGTGGTATACCTCTACAGTCACCTGTGTAAGTCACTAGAAAGATAGGCAACTAAGTTTCCAGTGCATAAACAGTCACTAGGAAGGTACAGTAGACAGTCGGGTGGACCGCAATGAGCAGGGTATCAAGCCCAAAACCTATCAAGGGTATTGAAAGAAAGTGTTTCGGAATATAACTGAGGAACTCAAATGGATTCGAGACCCATGAAGCTCCGTGGAAAATGCAATCAATGGAATCCCAAGACAAGCCCTTTGCATGTGTTCCCCACTATGTTTTGTCTGGCTTTGGAGGGGTTATCTCCACTCCCTTTCCTTATGCAACCTTGTGTTTAGCCCCTGTGTTAGAGGGGGGTCCCGGATAACTTTTACGATACTGGACTTTTGACACTCCCTAGCACAAACTCTTATGTTTGTTTTTCAACCTTGGAGAGTTTCCTCTCCAATCCTAAATCAAGGCTCTATCCTAGACTAGTTGATGTACCCTACAAAACATAAAGTCTAGTTGATTTTTAATTAATTGTTAATTTTTATGGGTTTGTCTTAAGTCAAAGTTTATGAAATTGAAACTAGTGATGTTTTGAGAGTTAAAATAGAAGATAAACAACAAGCTAAAAAACAAAATAACTTCTTCTTGACAAATTCAGATTTTCCTTTTTTTTTTATTTAATTTTTTAAACCAACTTTTCAAACTTTTTCTTTCTAAGATCTGTTAACTGAAAAATCAAACAACATTTTGCTCGACTATGAGCTACTTATTTTCCTAATTCAATCATCCAATAACTTATGAAAACAATCTTTTTCCTATTGATTAATGCAAACGACCAACTCTTTAACCAAACCAAGAAGTAAACTTTTTCAACATGCTTCAAAATACTAAAATTGAAAAAAGGATTCCTTTTCTCTCTTCTAAAGAAAGAAAAATGATAAAGCTAAGACAAAATAGAAACCAAAAATCACTTATGGGCCTACTGTGGATTGCAGGGAGTCACTTGACCAAAAACTAAAAAAAAGGTTGATATAAAAAAAAAACGCACAGATTTGTCTAAGACTCTACTACAAAAAATTCAAGAAATTTGTCTGATGAAAAGAAAACTATGCTATGATCTAACCTAGGCTACTAACTATGATCACAGAGACTAGGGAAGAGACAAAAAGACCCCTGAAAAGACTCACTTCTGACAGGTAAGAGGATGACTGCCTCTCTCTGTCAAAAGATCTCCCCAACACAGATACAGGACTGTCACCACAGTAGCTAGCATATATACGTGTGTTGTCCAAAGGTAGAGCATGTATGCATGTGTGTAGAACTACTGCAAGGCATATATATCTCTATAAATGGTAAAAAAAAAAAAAATTGAAAAACACAATCCAACCCAGGCAGGCAACACTGGTACTGAAAACCAGAGCCCCTCAGAGATAGAGAAAATAAATTTGGCAAAGACGATACAAGGAAAATTTTGATCAAACAAAGCTAATCTGAGGCTATTCCTATGCTATAGACTGCAACACATAGACTATGACAAAATATAGGAAACCTTTGAGAAGGATCACTCTTGACAGGGAAAAGAGGATGGTTGCCTCTAGAAAACAAATTCTAGAACTAATCATGCAACTGACACTTCAACAACCCAACAGATATATGTGGGCTGTCTAAAGGTAGGGTGCATGTATACATTGGCAGGGCTTCTGTAGGCTACATATAGCTCCATAAATTTTTAGGATGAAAATTAAAAAGTCAAGAAATCATGCAGAGAGTACTGGTATGGAAAACCAGAATCCCTACAAGCTCAGACTCTTGCAAAAAAATTAGAAAAAAAAGTGATAAACCAATTCTAAAATACCCAAAAAGTATCCCCAGAAAACCCTAGAGATTCCCCAGTACGGTCGCCAATTCTGTTGTGGGTGGGAAATCCCTCCTATGGACTAGCATTAAGGGTTTTATCATGCATGCAAAAATGACCTAAAGTCTCCTACTTTCTACCAACATCCCAATCATAAACTCCATTATTCATATGTAGATTCAAAGTTAAAGAGATACAGTTACTGTACCTTAGTTTCCATGTTTAATGTCAATCCATTTAACGCTTGGTCGCTCCTTGACTGCAAATCTACTCCCAACACTGACCTGCATTCACAAAAGACAAACAAAGAACTCCACATACATATGATCTATAAACTAATGAGTTAGAGATTCTATCAAAATATAATCACATTTAAATATGGACAATCTGATATGGTGGACGGGAAAAGTACTTCTTTTATTAATCTCACAAGAGTAACCTTACAATAGTGAGATCGGTCACTGCTCCTTGAATATGGTCCCGGGCTCCTCTTCAACTGTGCTCCAACTAATTCTGTATATGATTCTCTTCACACAATAGTTGCAAAAGGTTGGGGCAAGGGGAATACTAAATCAGATATAGTTTCTTTGCTATGATTTTCCTTCTTCTAAATGGGACCCATACCCCTTCTTTTATAGGCTAGAAAGGGCTAGGTATTTGGTCGAGTGACCGACTATGGACAGTCAGTTGGTTTAGTTAACTTACCCAAAACTGTGTGTTTTGTTTGCAACTTTCCATTTTCTCGTGATTTTTAGGTATATGCGGGTTGTAGTGAGTCATCCAACGTACACAGGCATGCAGTAGTGGAGCAGGGCATGTATGCCTTCAAAAAGAGTGTTGTTTAAGAAGTTTTTCAGTAGTGGATTGGAAAAGAAGTCAAATGAGATGGAATGATGCCAGGTAAGCATGTCTAGTGCAATTTAGGGTTATAACAGAACCTGTAAAAAGACACAAGACAAAAAAGTGAAAGAAACAAGGTATACTCAACAACACCTATGTATGTGATCAAGGAGTCATACAATAAAATAAGAACAATTTTATGGGAAATAAATATATTCTTGTATTAGAAATATGAAAAGGAGAATACAACTAATGCCTTGATGTTGTAAAGTCCCTTCCAACAGTCCCTTTCTTTCCACAAACTTCATCTTCACGGATTCAGAGATTGTATATTTGAAAGTCACTCACAATCTATCTTGAAAAATCAAATCTCAAAGCCAAGATAGGCCCAAAAACTCCAAGCTACAAAAATTACTCAAATATAGATGAAGCTCAAAAGCTCAAAATCTAACCTTCCCAATGAAAACTCCTCTTCTTTTATAAGCTAAAAAAAATAGGGTGAAGAGGTTAATATGATCCCATGGGATCATGGATGTTACTCAGATCCAAACCAATCAAAGGGAGACTCACCCTCGAAGCTTCTATTCTAGAAGGATAGAGAAGCTTCTCTTTTTCTTTCATACGGAAAATTGTCACACCCTTAATACTGACAATATTGCGATGACATTGCAGGATAGTGAGGTGTAGCCTGCGATGATCCTAGATCGTCGCACCCTTAACACTGATCAGGCTGTGACGATCCTTCTTAATAGTTTTTTTACAAAGGAAAAGATAATTTCATCTCTCTGGGAAAATATGTCTTCATTCTTCTTCAGGGATTCATGCCATTGATCCTTCTAAATACAAAGGATAGGTTTACATCATTAACGGTCATAAAGGTGATGAAAATAATGTGTAACAATAGCATCTTCTTTCTTCTTTCTCTTTTCCTCAACAATCCTTTTTAATGCTTCATATTTTTCTTATTTTCATCTTCTTTAGAGGTTTTCTTGAGCTAAGTCTTTTTTTCCCTTTTCCATCTTATTCTTTATGGTATTCTTACTTATCCCTAAGTATATTTTACTCCAAGTATTCTACCTTTTTAAAATTTTGTTAATCCTTGGTTTGCAACTTTTTATGCTCTTCTTTCATAATAACCAAAATTGATCCTGTAATATCCTCTTCTTCTCTTCTTGTTCCAATAATATCTTATATTTGGTCATGTTATCTGGTAATATTTGTAATACATCTTCAAAGAATATGACTCCTTTGAAAACATCTTCTTCATATTCAACCACTTGTATATTGGAATGGGTGAGACCTGTATATCTAACATGACTCACTGTCAGTTCATGTGGGTCATGCCCTCTTTCATCGCCAAGGCATAAGCATATTTATTGTAATGTTTCTACCTATTTTCTAGCATGTGGACCATTTGATAGAGTGTATCCTCCTATATTCACTGAGAAATTATGCCATAGCTTTTTACTTCTCCCCAGAAGGAGATAGGTCACCCCAGTTCCCATGGTTTGATAAGAAATTTCTCTGTTCAATAAACAATATGGGATAAAACAAAGTAGGAGATGTGGAGTCCCAGTTCTACCATACACTTAGATATAAGTATAATATTTCCCTAGATACCAATATGTTATGGCTTTCATTCCTGCCATGGCTTCACTTGATAATTTGTACCTTAGTAATTCAAAAAGGATTGTATAAACGGGGGAAAGGAAAATTCACATATATCCTAGAATCATTTCTTGTAATTTATGTTCTAGAGGCTGGAAAAATAAACATGTATCATAGGTTTGTATTCATCCCAAGTACATCCGAGATCAGGAAATTTGTTGGCACAGGGGCAGACCCAGGGTTCAACGCTTCAAAAATGCACCAACAAAACCCTAACTACCGACCCTTTCATCAACACCTACGAAGCAGATGAAGTCCCACCTGAGGTAGAGGCAGGGGTGGTTGCAAGACTTAGGTGTCTACAACCTTAGCTGGGACACAGATATGTGATTCTAACACTTAGAAAACACTTTAGCATATATCATTCATCAGTATTTAACCCTCATGGTACTCTACAGATGGTGGAGAGCACCGCAACATTCACTTAGATCTAGGTTATGTTAGCACTTAGCAACATCAAAATAGGTCTAGCACTCATCACTTTCATATATGTCAGATCTACATCCATACATCTAAGAAGCACAAAGGAAAGTAGATCTTTCTAAGTATATCATAGCAAAGCACAACACATGGAAAGAGACAAACACATTAGATCGAGGCACCGAGCACAACACACAGGTTTACCATAGTTCACCCCCACCCTGGGGCTACTTCCACAAAGTCTTCTTCTTCTTTATTAGCTTTGGTCAATCTGATTACAACACATAGCTCAAACTTGTACTTTGCATAGGACAAGAGATATGTGCACACCTCACCAAATCCTCCTTCCCCGAGTTGATCTAGCATAGATCCTTCTTACAATCCGTACACTCATCACTTACAACACTTGCACTAAGCTTTGCAAGTCGGTCACACAATATACACAAAGCCTTTACTGGCACTTAGCTTATCAGGCTCTCTTACGTTGCCTAGCTACTTATTTATATTCTAGAAAATAGGCCTAAACATGGGTAAACCCATGGGTTGACATCTCAAACACATTATATTATACCCAAAAACCCAAAAAGGACCCAAGAAAGGGGTCTAGCTTCCACGATCTTCGCTTCGCGTTGCGCTCCATCTTTAACAAGCTATCAAAGTTCCAAAAATAATCAAATATGACCAAGTGTTTCCTCAAACTTGGTCAAGGGCCAACAAAATTGTAGAGGAAAACATATGGCGTCAATCAAATATGCATACATATAAAATCATGACTTCTCCATAGCTATAATATTCTTTACATTTCAACATATATATAAAGGAAAAATATCTGCCTAGTTGAAGACCTTTCTTGTATTCACATTTTTCTAGGCCATGGAAAGCCACTCAATATGGAAATGCAAAATCTTTTCTTCCCCATATATCCTCCTTATCATGGAAATTAACATCCTATAGGGCATTTTAAATTCCTGGGTAGGAATCAATCATTTCCCTTCTTTGAACGACCTTTCTCCATCTACCAACCACTATTCCATTAACTAAGTTGGGTCTTTATTATCCTTGGAAAATTTACTTAAGAATGCTTCATTGAGAGAAATCATAGGTGTAGGCAGGTGGTATCTTACAACAACATCCTCAGGTCTCAATGACACTATTTACTTCCCGAGTTTGGTTATGATAGTTGTAGTGCTCGGGTTGAAATTTTTGAAACACCACTAGGACGTTTCATTGTAAGGAAATAATGCATGGCGAGGAGCTATGATATGGATACCATTTTTCTATATATTTTGATATATTCCCAGGTCCTTTCCATTGGAGGAGAAGTTTGAAATGTTGAATATTTTATATAACTGATCATACCTTGGGTAAATATATTCTCTAATGTGATACGAATTTTCTATCAACCTCTCTTGGGTTGGATTAATTTTTAGGTGCAGAGATTGGAGCAGGAGATACAAGGTTCTTTGATTTTCGCCTGTTTGAACGAGTCATGTTGTCCTTTTTGTATCCTGGACATAAAACAAAAATAAATAAATTCTCTGCATAATTTAAATATTAAAAGTAACATAATAAATCGAAACAAAATTATACATGTGATTTTCCAAGTAAAAATGAAAATAACCTAACCCATATCATTAAATGTTTTTTTATGAGTATTTATGTAGGTACTAAATTAACCTAACCCTTGAATTTAATGATATGTTCACGATAACCAATTCATGGACCAAAACGTCACCTTTCCATTAACACAATTTGAAGGTACAGATCGCCTAGATCCAAGTATCGGAGCCAAAAATTTTAGTATTCAGATTTCCACATCTCGACGTATTTCCAGATTTTTTTTTTTCGATGGAGAGATAAAGTCATGCAGTATATTGATTCTGAATAAAGGGTATCAAATAATATTCTATCTCAAGCTATGGGAAGAGTTTTGATACTCCAATACATGAAGTGGGTTACCTCGTTCTTCTACAAGTTATCGTAACATCCCATTCGGTGGATAAAGCTATTCAGAATGGTAACAAATCTGAAAATGAAATGTGTGATGGTCCAAGTTGGAGAGGTTGTTCATTAGATAAGACATTTGTTGTACCATTTCTACTTCGAGGGAAAAGGCATCGAATACTAGTCTTTCCTCAATAAACATGCTAAGAAAATGGTCTCATTCGTGAACAAGTCAAAAGAACATAAATATAAACTCAATGGACCAATTAGCATGAGACGCATGTTAGGGTGTTTTGTAATATGGGGTATTTCATCCAATTTAGAGTTCAAAATGTATTGGATGAGCTTTATACCTTCTCAACCGAAAATCATAATTATCTGAAGACTAAACATTAGAGAGTTTTAATGCAATATTTTTTCTAAAGTGTCTGATTGTATATATTCTATATAAAATCAACAAAATTCATTTGCTAAAAAATATTCATATACTAAATGAGAAAAGGAGAGAGCCTTCCAAAGTTGAAACCATTAACTAGAACCTAGAGCCAAGACATTTAGGTCCATCTGAGGAGGTTGTTGGTGTAGAGACAAATATTTTTCTAAGATGTCAAAGTTTAACCAAGGTGGCGAGCCATGGGGTGTATTGAGGAAAAAATCCTCTATCTAAGATCAAAGTGTGAATTTTTGGTGAAATCCCTAAACCTGCACAAAGAACCTAGCTAGATAAATTCACACAAAGCTTGCAAAATAAGAATAGAGAGAGAAGCAAGAATGGGAGAAAAGAATGAATGAAATTTATTACATTGAATGGTAGAATGAATAATACATCTAATATATAGGTCAATGGCTAAGTGAATGTGACATATTTTTCCACATGGAAAAGTTAATGCACTATAATAGTTATCTACAGAAATCTAGAGACTCACTGACAAAAACCAGAGTTATCTACCACCTTCTCTACTACCTTGTCCTAGTTAACTATCCATGCAAGAATCACTTAATTGAGTCACATGTGTGGAGGTGAGAGAAACTCATGCATGCTCAATATATTCACCCTCATGGCCACATGCATGTGATATTCACTCTCATGGTGATAAAATTGAGGTGAACTTGCAATTGTCGGTGTTAAAACTGAGGTTTATGTGCATTAGTTTCCCCCACTAGTATAACTGAGTCAAAATTGAAGAGGAGAGGAGCCCCTATTTTTATGGAATATTCAAGGGAGGGAATATTTTCATCCACCTAAACATTATACTAATAAAATTAGGAAAATAATGACTAGGTGAGTGTGTAATATCTCCAACACCTCCCTCCCCGATGTTTGTGGGGAAAGTCCCCTAAAGTTGTTAGAAAATTGAAATAGATTGGTAATTGTAAAAAAAATAATAAAATTCAAATAACAACAAACAACAAAGATTTCCTAACTGATTTAATAAAGATAACTAACATTCTTGAAAGGGAGAATGATGAACTTAGGATCCTATGTTCTATGTAGTTCTTAAATCTCGAATTCTTATCGCTCCTTTCGATTGCCTCTTCTAAAACCTGGAAAACTTATGCATACAAGTCCCAAGAAAAAGTATTTATATTGATAACTAACTTGTTAGCTTGATCAAATATGAAATAATTTACTACAAATAATGTTAGCACCATCAAAACCAGGTTAGCAATCATTCCATCTTCTCCATTTTCATCCATACTGTTTTCAATTTATGCAATTTTTCAGTTAACATTTTTTGTTTTTAAGGAGGGGCCAGCTTGTATGTTCCTTCCTTTAGCACACAACATGTATACCCAACCCTATATGTTATCTCTCTTTACGAAGATCACATAAATATGCAACTGCCGTTAAATAAAGGAATGCATATGTATGTAACTTTTGAAAAGCGATGAAAAATGGACCCTTCTTTATGTCATGTAGACTTAAAGATGGCGATTGAGTGGAGAGAGAGGGAAAACAAGGGAATCAAACATGAAATTGAAGAAAACCAGGAGGCATTGGAATCCCTATAACAATTTGGTTTGAGAAAACTATATGAGTTCCCAAACATGGAGGCTCAGAAAAGACTTCTACAAATCTTGATCAATTAATGTGAAACAAATGTAGATGCGTTTATGTTGGATGGTCAATCTCTCAAACTAGAGGTTGATGATATTTATTTCATTATAGGTCTCTCGTGATGAGGTGATGTAGTCAATATTCACACCAGAAGGGGAATTGGTATGACCATAAAGGATTATATTTCACTATACTACACCCCTGGGACACAATGGGTTGGGAGTTAGGTCCCAATCCATAATATAGAGGAGCTAAGTCTGAAAGTCATTCTACATACCATTACCAGGATTGTGAGATATACCTCTTTTCAGCAAGAATTGAGATGCAAATGTTCTTTGTTTTTGAAGGTTTACGACAAATTATATATGAATGGATTAAGTCTTTGTTATAAAGTATGAAAAATCAACTCACATAATAAAAAATGGGAAGAAGAAGAATTTTGGGCACGACGACATTTTATTCTCTTTACTTATTGAAAGGGTATCCTCTATGAGTCCTCGAGTCTTTATGGCACCCCATAGACTCAATGAATCATGATTAATTCGATGGCTTTCTCTGATACAATGATTAGGAGGTGGTCATCTGACAAACCCCTATGGGGAGGCCTTTTTTGGTTGTTGGCTATGTTAGTTTATTGTGATTGATGATTATCCCTATGAATGGATCAGCTTTTCTAGAGGCCCACACATTTCTATAACATGTAGTGTCGCACTGGGAAATATCAATAAGGAAACATTTTAAATTCTGAAAATATTTAATTTTATTAATTTTATTTATTTTAAGAGAAAAACTAAAATAATTTTTTCATGGATATCAAAATATAACAAAATGTAATGAATGTGTAGATATTAGACCGAGGAGGTTAGAGGGGTATCCACACAACTGTCATAGAGGGATTGACATGGAGAAGCCAGGGGGGGATGTCACATATATGGATAGGACATTGTAGAATGTCCAGAGAAATGTGGGCTACCTTTCCCACCAGATCCCCATGATCCAGATCGAGGACTTGCTAGAGCAGATGCAATGACAAGTAGTTGGTGTACCCTGAGCATGGGTGCAATTATTCCAGTGTATGGCCAACACCGTAGTGTGTTATAGGAATACACATCTGGGGGCAAGGACCTTGGCACAGATTTCACGTTTTTTATTGTATCGGCTTATAGATAGACATTCAAGGATAGAGGCCCAATTTTGTAACTTATGATCCATATTGTTTTGTACTTAATGGACATTAAATTAACATATATACATATATTTTTTCCTTGGTACTTATGTGCATATAATGTGATATTAACATTTATGTGTGTTCTTATATGTTTTAATCGTGTGACAAATTCCAACCTAGTACATAGTTAGCATAGGCATCAAATACAAGATTTTCCCTTCTAGAAATGTGAAAATAAGTAAGGTAACTGAATATTGTTCTAGTAGACAAACCCAAAGGAATCTTTGGGGCAACATTGATCCAAGTGGATATTGGTGGCCACCCACCTATTCCAATTGGATCCTCTGTCATTTCTTAGTTTAGCATGTTCTTTTGTACTTCTTTGTAATTGTGGGTTCTAAACCTATGGGGATGTTTGAAGCCCTACACATCGTCCAGGTGGATACTGGTGGCCTCCCACCTAATCCAACTGACTTGTTTTGTATGTTATCATGTCATCACATCTTTTTGTACTTCCAGGTTCGTTTTGCGGCCCTAAACAATGTTGTCTTGGTGTGCCATAGTTAAACTATAGACAGAGTCAAAGTTTGAATAAATAATGTGTATTTCTCTAAAATACCTTTCCAATGGGCTATCATGCCCCTAAAATAGAGATCGTATGCAAAATTTACGACCCCGGGAAGTTAGTGTACTAACTTACCCAAATAGGGCCCACATGGATTTTGGCGTTTCATCTCCTAGGGTTAGGTTTTTTGATGTCTAGGGTTTTGGAATTCATGTTTATCATAAAAAGGCCTTAAGAGCCTCATTGTAATCATCTTCTTGTGAATGAGTGTAGCCGTGATATCTCTTAGATATAAAGCTGTCATTATTCTAGTGAGTCTTCCACTCTGTATTTTTAGAGTCTCTTTACAATTATTTCATTAATAATAATCAAGTATTGTTGTATTTCTCTATTTCTGGAAATCTTCATGAGTATTTCATTGTAATATCTCTTCTTTCAATTCGTTCTGAAAATAGTCCAGATCAATGGTATCAGAGAAGGTTTCTCTTGATCATTTTTCAGCGCATGTCCCTGACGAGGTCAAAGTATAGCTAGTTGAGTCTCGAGTTTGTCTCTCTTGAGGAAAATCACTCTCACATGCCAAAGAAATCCTCAATGGCAGCATAAAAGAAAAACGACAGAGCATTAGATTCTATTAACCTGTCGCTTGAGCAAGCTCTCACGCGATGCGCGATGGAGGGATGAAATCATGGAGATTGTTTCACACATCCTTCAATGCTTTCTGATAGCAATGGGCACATCTTTATTAAGCAAACATTTTGAAGGAACCTCTCCCTTAAAGGGACAAGTTAATTTTTATATTCCCATATTTGAAGGTCAGATAGATGCAGATTCCCTAGAAAAATGGCTAAATATATTGTAGGGTTATTTCTCTGTTCAAAATTTTGCTGACAGGGAAAAGATCACCTTCTCACTCCTCAAGGATCTCTCCCATGTCAAACATTTGTGGGAAAATTACTGGGATCAAAGTTCCATAGAGGAATCTGGAATATATGGGTTTGAGCCCACTTGGGGTTTTTTTATGGATGCGGTTAAAGAGCAGTACTATCCTGTTGATAACTATGAAGACTGGTACATAAGATGGACCACATTGTGACAAGAGAAGATCCAAACAATGCCAAAGTTCAAAAATACTTTCCATACCTTGGGCACCAATATGGGTATAAAATACTCCAAGTGGAATCTGCTTCTGAAATACCGTTGGGCTCTTCATAGGTACATCCAAACCAAAATGGATTTCCTAAACATCTCATCATTGGGGGATGCCTATCGATATGATGTCAAAATCGAGCACAAATTTAGGCACCAGAGCAAAGGGGAATTTAGGTCTACAAATATGAAACAACCAAATCACGACAAAGACAACCCTAACCAAGAGCCTCTAGACAACTAGTCCAAGACATAGGACATAAAGGGTAAAGTAAAGATGAAGAATGACACTAAGAAGTGGTGTGACTTCCACAAAATCCCATGGCACAACACCACTAAATGTCACTTGAAATAGTCATTGGTGGTCGAGGTCAAAGACACAAAGCCAAACCTTGATTCAGAATTCGATCCAAAAAATATTGAAAACAAACATATCATTAATGTATACCGCAATGCTACTGTCATGACCACAACAATTCAGCTAGAAGAACTAGTAGATCCTGAGGAGGTGGAGCGCCTCTTCCATTCACATATGTGGGTGAAGGGTACCCCATTGCATTTCATTATTGATAAAGACAACCAGAAGAACCTCATCTTATCTAAGGTTGTCAAACAGTTGGGGTTGTCGACAACGCCATACCCACAACCATACAACATTGGGTGGCTTCACCAGGGATGAGATATTTGCATCATCTAGCAGTGTCACCTGTCCTATGGTATCCATCCCTTAAACTATGAGGTAGTGTGTGATATTGCCCTTCTTCATGTTTGTGATGTTGTTTTGGGCCAACCATATATGTGGAAACTTCATGTTGTCTATGAGTCTAGACCTTGTAGTGTCATTATTACTCTAGGATACCAACTCTACAGGATATAAGAGGTAGTTCCGACTACTGCTCCACCAAAATAGCACTGGAAGGTAATCTCTCATACTGCAAAATTCATCCTCTTCATAGACTATTCAAAGGATCCAAAAAATATCACTACAACCACCGCATCCTCAACACCTTCTATCAAGTAAAAACAGATTTTCGAAGAAGCAAAAGATATTGTTTCTTCACCTACAACAGTGCCTACACAATTCCCCNAAGCAACATGCTTGTGACAGTATTCTACAAGCCAAGAAGCACAACTTCTCCAACAAGGCACACATCTCACCAAGTGTCAGATTCAGAAAATGCTTTCCCCTCTTCCCTACGCACTCAACACAATGGAGAACATTACTTCCTAAGGGGGGAGGATTGATCTAGGTGGATATTTGTGGCCACCCACCTATTCCAAATGGCTCCTCTTGTCATGTTTTAGTTCAACAGGTTCTTCTATACTTCTTTGTAATTGTGGGTTCTACACCTCTGGGGTTGTCTAAATCCCTACAAATCTTCTAGGTGGATACTAGTGGCCTCCCACCTAATCTAAATGCCTTATTTTGTATGTTTTCATGTCAGAACATCTTGCTATACTTCTAGGACCGTTTTGGGGCCCTAAACAATGTTATTTTTTTGTTCCACAATCAAACTGCAGACAAAGTCATATTTTGACAACATAATGCATAGTTTTCTAGAAGACCTTTCCAACGAGCTATCACGTGCCTAGAACAAAGATCGTATGAAAAAATTATGACCCCGAGAAGTTAATGTAATAACTTACCCAAATGGGGCCCACATGACTTTTGAAATTTCATCTCCTAGGGTTAGGTTTTTGGATGTCTAGGGTTTTGGCATTCTTGTTTATCATAAAAATGCCTTTAGAGCCTTATTGTAATCATCTTCTTGTGAATACATCTGCCACCATTCTAGTGAGTCTTGCACTCTATATTTTTATAGTTAATTTACAATTCTTTCATTAATAGAAATCAAGTATTGTTGTATTTCTCTGTTTTTGGCAATTTTCATGAGTATTTCATTGTAATATCTCTGCTTTCATTTCATTCCCAAAATAATCTGGATCAATCATAGGATCACACAAACGATATTCATAATTTATTTACGACACCACCAACTAGGAATCTAGGTGAAACTATGAACATAGGATACCATGTGATATATCATCCCTTCAGACTTCGATCATGACCCTATAACTTGGACACATTATTCCTTGTTGGCCCTAGACAAGAGCCTCCAGATGTGACCACTTGGTCAAAAGGTGAGTAAATCACCCATGCAACAAAAGAAAGGTTATAAGTGTGATGTATTACACCTTATGCAATCCCAACATAGTCTAAAGACTCTAGCGATATATTCTAATCAAGCAGAATCACCATAAGTGACTGAAAACAAAAGTAAAAACAAACATAAAAAACCTAAACATTGTAAACGTACAATAATTACAAAGGGGAAAAAACTTGACCATTTGATGCTCAAGTGTAGTAGCTCTTGAGGTAGAGATTATTTTTTGGCTCCAACAACATGCTATCTTCATTATAGAAAAACTCATAAGCTCCCTTACAGAGGGAATGCTTCACAATGTAAGGGTCATGCCACATTGGATTAAATTTTTCTTCCCCTAACTCATCCTTATCCTGATCATAAAAAAAAACAAGGTTTCCCTAGAAACAAATCCTTGGGAGGATAGTCTTGTTGTATTGACTCTTGACACACTTCTTATGTTTCTCATTAGTAGTGGAAGCATTACGACGTTGCTAATCAAGTTGTTACAAATAAACAAGAAACACCTCCTATTCCTTCATGTCAGGTAGAATCTCAATAGCAATCTTCAAATAAGGAATTATGCATTCAATCAACGTGACTACTTCCACCCCATGAATGAGTTGGAAAGGAGAAAAACCCATGGTAGTCTTAATCGATATCCAGTACACCAATAAAATAGAATAAATAATAAAATACCGATTCAATTTACTCTTATTGATAGTTTTCTAAAGTATGGTCTTGAGATACTTGTTGATGGCCTCTGCTTGACCATTGTATTGTGGATAATAAGGAGATGAGTTCTCTTTCTTAAAAAACAATATAGATGCTACCTCCAACATCATTTGGTTCTGAAAGTCACTGCCACGGTCAATGACAAACACCCTCAGAACTCTAAACCTAGAAATAATCTGATTGATTACTAACAAAGAATTTGTCTCACCACCATTTGTGAAAGTAGGCATTGTGTCTACTCACTTTTTGAAGTTTTTGAAGACCGCAATGATATAGTGATTCCCCATAGCTAAAGGCAGGTGTAATTTCGTGAAATCAATTCCCAACTTTTTGAATGGACCAACAATGATGACCAAAAATAATAAAGTAGGATCCACATACATATTTTGAGAAAATATCTGACAAGGATGAAATCTCTTGATCTCCTCAACACAATATTTGAAGATCATCGGCAAAAAGTACTCGATGCACAATATCTTTTGGTTTGTAGCCAACACAAATAGATGAACACCACATGCTCCACTATGGAAATCATTAAGCACAGACTACACTTCTTCATGAGTCAAGAAACAATGAAGAATTAAATTAACCCCACAGAGAAGAACATGTCACCAATTATGAGGTAGTTCTTTTCTTGATGGAAAATGTGCTTCCAATTATCTCATGAATAATGTGGATAAAATTTCATAATCTGTAGATATACCAAGACATATCCATACCAAGGATCACTAGAAGAGATGAGGAAAATGCACTCATCCATAAATGAGTCTGTAATAACGGTTTCCTCATCCTGTCGAGGAAAATTTGACATCAGTTCAGTGAAATACAATGATTTATTGGACTTAAAAGAAACAAAGTCCAAGTCAAATTCCTATAATATGAAAATATACTCCAAGACGGTCACGAAAAATGTGGAACTTTTTCTTAGTGAAAGTCTTGGTGAAGATGTTGGGAGACTGTTCATATGTTCTTGTCATGAATGAGTTGTGTTATGTAATGTGTATGGATCTTGATGTGTTTTTTTTGTTGTCTCTATACTGGATCTCTGCAAAATTGAAACGTTCTCTAGTTGTCACACTAGATGATAGTTAGACAATGGAACTAAATACCAAACCTAGTGAGGAATTTATGAAGCTAAAGTTCTTGAATAGTGATGTTGACCACTCCTTTGTACTTATATTTTATCGATAATAAATAAATTGTTGACTTATTTTTACCTGACCAAGATATGGGACTAGAACTCAAGCTAATCATTTACCTAGAGGTGGACTTGAAATTTGTTGTATCACGAACCCAATTAGAATCTGTGAATCCCATGAGATGCAATGCACAACCTGGTACATAGTGGATCCCATAATTGGTGGTACCCTTAACATATATGAGGATGTGCTTGGAAACCTTCCAGTGTAGCTCATGTGGCTACTATATGTACCTAGAATATTGATATCCTACATATGAGAGATATGGTCAGGTGTGGGTGAGATATACAAGGCTCCCCACAAGATGTGAATACAAGGTGTTGTCCATCAATGTTTTATCCCCACCATCCTCAAGACTTACCCCAAAAAATAAGGGTGTTTCTGAAAACTTGTAGCCTCTCATGTGGAATATAATTAAGAGATCCCTGACATACTTTGTTTGAGAGAAATTGATGCTTGAATCATCCTCGTTGGTATCAAGACCAAGGAAATAGTGAAGTGTCCCCATGTCTATCATATAGAACCTATCATGTACAATGTATTTGACCATATAAATTCTTGAGATTGAGATACCTGTGATCAAGAGGTCATATACGTATAGTACTAGGATCAATAGAGAGTCAATAGTCCTTATCCTATATAAATTAGGACGTCATTTAAATTCTAGTAGTGTTCAGGGGGGGTGTTGTCAATATTACACACTCACCTAGAGATACCATGTGAAGTTTAATCTTGGTGAAAAATTTGTTGAATATGTAGATGTATAGACAGATATGACAAAGTAGATGCACACATGTGATGTCTGCATATATCTACTTTCTCTTATGGGAAATAAGAATATACAAAACCCCTTCATTCATGGGATATTTCCAATACTAATTCTCTTCAACCTCTGCATAGGATGGAGGTTCGGATTCCAAAACCATGTAGAAATGCATGGGAATTATTGATTATGTGATTGTGAGTGCATGGGGTTTCTTCTCAAACTAGGATCTCATCCTCTCGGATACACCAGATCATTCATAGGATAATCGATTGTCAATAGGATGGATTATGCCCAATTGGATATTTGATATGGATCATCATATTCATGTTCAATATCTTCCAAAACTAATTAAGAAATCGTATTTCAGATACGATCTTATTGGAAGGAAACACCATCTCAATTTTCTAGAATAAGAGGATGTGCATAAGTCTTCGCATGTGGCTCCTGATATGCATCTTCTTCCAGTGGATTTTCTATTGATTTTTTCTTGTCAATATCCTTCATGAATTCTTTATTATATTCCTTATTATTAAATAAGACCTCCAATTGGTCCATACTTCATCTAGAGTTGAGAGTGATTCAATATGATATTGAATTTCAAGAGAAATGGACATGTAGATAAATCCGAAAACAATATCTTATCTATTGAATAAATCATTTTTCTCATAGGCATAATATATATATAATTTTGTTTCCGTATTAATTCAATATAATCGTCTACATCGTAGAAGAAGCAGAATCGATGGTTTCCACTCCAAATAATTATGTGACGTAAGAAGTGTTGATGGGAAAAATTCCATTCTTTCTATCAACTTCGATATTTTGAACCTGAAAATAAGTACTTGTTCACCTTGATCCAAAAAAACAATAGATTTGATATCATGTGAAGTTTGGGTGAAGCCCTGGAACCTGCACAGAGAACCTAGATAGATACAATCACACAAAGCTTGCAAAATAAACCGAGAGAGAGAAGCAAGAATGAGAGAAAATAATGAAGGAATAATGTTACATTGAATTGTAGAATGAATAATAAATATAATATATATCTCAATGGATAGGTGAATGAGTCATAGTTGGCTTCATGACTAAGTGAATGTGCCATAGTAGTTATCTAGAGAGATGTATACACTCATTGACATAAACTGGAGTTATTTGCGACCTTGTCAACTACTTTGTTCCAGTTAATTTTCCATAAAGGCATAAATTAATTGAGTCACACATGTGGAGGTGATAGAAACATTTTCATACTCAATATATATTCCCTCATGGCCACATGCATGTGATATGTGCTCTCTTAGTGACAAAACTAAGGGGAGCTTGCAACTGCTAGTGTTAAAATCGAGGTTCGCATGCATGATTTGCCTCCACCAATCTAATTGAAATATAAATAAGTGAAAACTGAAGAGGAAAGGCACCCTTATTTTTAGGAGGAACCTCTATTTTTTAGGAGTCACCCTATTTTTTAGGGAATATTCATGAGATGGAATATTCTCATATACCTTAACATTAGACCAGTAAACTTAGGAAAATAATTACTAGGTGAGAATGTAATATCTCCAACATGAAGAGCCACACATTCATCCTAGAGTTATTGGATTATTTGTCACTATTACATTAATACCTATAAAACTATTAAGATTTAGGATGAAATACCAAAAAATTGGAATTGAAGTGATTGAACGATAGTGCACAAGTCCCCTGATTCTTCTTCCATCATGTCCATACACTTTATATAATGCCCGAAGGATACTTTCACCGTGACACACAACAAACATAAAGAGGAATGAGATAACCAAAGAATATCACCTAATAAGTAACCAAAAGAGTCAGCCACCGAGTCGGGAATTCCAAAATGTGCCATGCTGTTATACCTTAAATAGAATTCTGCACAAGTGAGGGTTGTTGTAGACAGATGAACTTCTATGCTCAAACTCCACCGGAGACGATGATTTATAGTACAGTCATTAACATCCATGACGCTACCATTCTTTCCAAATACTCTCTATTGATTAAGGTTGGTTGTCATTGATTTCAACCCTTAAAGAAAGCCCCGTAGCACAAAGGTTGGGTAATGAACCCAAGATTGTTTGATGTAAAGATGACTCGTTATTGTCTTGTCATGGTTGATANTATGGTGAAATCCCTCACGGGAAGATGCTTTGCGGATTGAGTTATCCTAGAAGTATGGTTAGAGAACCCATGCTTATTTGTGGAATAATGAGATGAACACCAGTGAATTTGTCAGTGAAACTATCCTAGATGGATATTTCTTGTCATGCCATTTTCGGTGGTATGTGGAGCATCACATAACTCCTCATGGTTAGAGAGTTATGGCCATGAGAATTTGGAGAACCCAGGTTTGGGTAATGCACCCAAGTTTGTTTGATAGATAACGGTATGATTTTTGATATATTTTCAAGTAATACTATTCTATATGAATATTACATGTCGTTCCATTTCTGGTGGTATGTGGAACGTCACATAACTTGTTAAGCCCTAAATAGTGGCTCATTACCCCTTAATTAGGGCATATTATATTATTAATGTTATTTTATTTATGTCAGCTTTAGTCCATTAGTTGTAATTATACCTCCTAGTCACCTATATATACCAAGGAGACATTTTCATTTTGAATCATCTTGTAACTGTACATTTATGTGGGCATAAGGAGGTTTCCCCCTCGAAGAGGCTTATTATCTGAATTTTTCTCTTTTTCAAGGCATTGAGCACTTATTCTGAGGTCTTTCTATGCTATATTAATATTTGGTTCTTAACATATGGTATCAAAGATCAAGGTCTTGGGGTTTCACTGCTACATCTGAGACACCTTGGAATTTTCGTTATAACTTTTTTTCTACAATGTTTCAGAAGGAACGACTTGCAGGATATTTATTATACAGATCAAGGTACGTTGGGTTAAAATTTCAGCTCCTGAGGCCTTACACTTTTGGAGATACAACTTGTACAAGATAGGGTTCTGGAATCATCCTGAGCTGAGTCATTGCAGAATTTTCGATATAAAACATTTTATGTAATGTTTCAGACCCTAAAATCTAGAGGTTATTCACATAAATTATTAAGGTATCTGTGGTAAATGTTTCAGCTTCTGGGTCATCTTACATTTGTAGATACACCCTGTGGAAGATAGGGTATTTGACTAGTCCCAAGAAAGTGTTCTAGGTAAAACAATCATAAATTCTTCCTAGTGTATCCAAATTGAGTGATACAGGTTGCATTGGATAGTGGATAGTTAGTAGTATTTCTGGTACGAGTTTCAGAATTTTATATGAATTATTTTGTGCGGGGAATGCTATACAAGTGAGATCTCCTGGAAATGACACAAATCAGCAAGTTGTGGGGATGTTACTGTAAATTCGACTTGGCACATCCAATTTTGATCAGACCTATGGCATTGCAGAGAAGAAATATCAGAGAACTACAAAAAAGAAAGTTTCATACCCATAAGGGCCGAAACTTTGGAGATATAGTAGAATAAATATTGTCTAGTAGAACCACCTCAAAATCAAGGTTCAAAAGTGATACTTGGACAACCTGCCACCCAAAAAGGGAACTTCTACATCAAATAAGACTCCAGACAATCTTACTTTGACTCTTTATGAAGGTGAATAAATTCATAGGGACATAAATGATTTACAAAAGAAGATAGTAACAAAAGATGAACTACAAGAGATGGAAGCTAAGTTGGAGGCAAATATGGATGGCTTAAAAGAGGAGATCATGGAAGGATTGAAAAATTTCGTAATAGAGAGGAAACCTGAAAGTGAAAATGTATCCCATGAAATTCATGATGAGGACACAAGGAAGGTGAATCAATAATGGAGAAACTGTAACTTTGGGTTGAATACCAACCACGTTCCTAAGATCGATATGAGGAAGTTTGATGGCAAGGACCCTATCACATGGATACTTCAGATGGAGTAATTCTTTGATCTACATAATGTGCCACATACACAAAAGGTGTGAATTGCTTCTTTATATTTAGAACCTAATCAATTTGTATGGTATAGATGGATTTGTTCTCGCAAAACACTCGTCACTTGGACAATTTTCATGGAAGAAATGATAGCACACTATGAGGATATAAGGAGCAACAACTTCTTTAGCCAATTGATAAATCTCAAGAAAAAGGGTTCAATTACAGAGCACATTGAGAACTTCAAAAGATTGAATATAAAGGTAACAAATATTCTAGATGAGCACGTGATTGATGTATTCATAGGAACTTTAAGAGATAAC
>JASDQU011245947.1:0-10560 GCA_032191745.1 Picea mariana | reverse complement strand
ACAATAAGTTGTAAGGATAGATTGCGACAGTAAGAGTGCATTTTTTTGGGCAAAGAACTCGGCTTATCATTCAAATACAAAGCATATTGATATTCAATATCACTTTGTGAGAGACATGGTTGAAGAAAATAAAGTGTTGTTGATAAAGGTGGACACTTTGAAGAATGGTGCAGATTCATTAACAAAATCTGTAAGCACTGAGAAGTTCCCTTGGTGTAGAGGATCCATGGGCATTGTTGCCCTAGATTGTTGACTATGTAACCCTATAACCCCTTGTATGCAAAGAAAACAACAAGTGGGAGAATGTTGGGTATGTGTTATATTCTTTGCACGAGTAGTAGTGTCGCATTTTTGCCTCGATTTTCATGTCCATTGTTAGGCGGTTTTTGGTAACATGATTTTTTTCCAATGGTTTTCTATTTTTGATTAAGGAATTAGGGTTGTTGACTAATCCAGGTCATTGGTTCAGGGTTTTAGATGCTGCTGGCTCCTATATATATATTATTTTGTAAACAATGTAACACAATGAATGAATATAGAATATGTTGGTTTTTCTTTTTTGAGTTTCCAGGGGAAAAATCTCTGTGTAATGTTTGTATTTTCCATTATATCTTTTCTATTCTTTTACTAAAAATCTGTTTGTACTAAATATTGTACAAGGTTAAAATCTACAATTTCAATGTAATACTTCTTACTGCATTATTAAAATTTTGTATTAAAAACCAAACTAATACAATTCAACAATTACTCATTACTCTCTTAAATATAATCACAAAGTTACATTCTTATTTATTTATTTAAGAATAACATTGAATTTATTGTAATTTAATATTATGTAAGTTTCATAAACCATTTTAAATTATGTTGTAATGTTTAATATGATTTAAGTGTATCAATATAAGTCTCACCAAATGTAACACCTGACATGTTGTTAATCTCACATTATCTTTAGCGTGAATCTATTCATGAAATTATTTTTCTTTTTAAATCATAACTCTTACCTTATATAAATTGCTTTACAATAACTAAAATTATTTTATATTTATTAAGCCTATTGTCTTAATAATAAACTTATAAGCAAGTATTTCATATGCTTTTACAAAATCAACGAATAACAAGAAAGTTACCATTTCTACACATCATCATAATTACAAAGCCTATATATTATCATGATGTCAATGGTATATGATAGTAGATAAACAACCATTTTCCAATAATAATGTTTCATATATAATATAATGAATCATTGATATATTTATCAAATGTACTATCTATAATAATTTTTTAATCCAAAATATTATAAACTACAACAATTATATTAAGATTTAAGCTTTCCTTTCTATAAATTTAACTAAAGAAACTACTTGTATATTATATATAACATGGAATGCCATTTAATAATCTTTGCGGAAGACTCTTTGCGCAAGACTGAAATATAATACTAATAATTCTATTGATTATGATAATGATGATGGTTAACATTTACTCATATGAAGATTGGTTTATTGGATCTTAAGAAAGATAAGAGATTATTTGAACTTCTTTAAAATGTTATTTCGATACTAAAAAAAAATTAGAAGTGTTCCAATACAACTACAATTTTGTTGGCTTAGAAGGTTAGGAAGGTTGGTACTGTAACATTTTTTTAAAAATTGAGATCTAATTTGGGTATATGTAGGGGATTCTAGGAGAGTGTTTTTCATCTTCAACCCTCTAGGTGTCACAAAGGTGATAGATTTGTTCCTGCCATGGAGTTTTAGGAATTGTTCAACGTCCAATTTCACTACGTAGCTCATGAGAATTAGTTATTATTTTAGCAATATTGACTCGGTTCCTTATGCTAGTCAAAACCGAGAGATACTTTTAATATTCAAGATTAGGGTTAATCACCTCCTTATAGTATCTTAATTTTTTTTTCCTCTAAATTTATATCGCACCTAATATTTTCCTTAAATTTAACTTGAATAATATATTTTATATCATTGGTGTTCTGCAAAATAACTTCTTCCTTTATTCCCTAATGATTTAGCCAAGACTTGGCATCATTATGCCATCCCCTCTTGAGTTGTTGGTGATTTTGGCTGGAGTCTGAAGAAATTTTGTGGAGCCTCGTGTCATTCATGTTGTTTATCTTGTTCTTGTACATTAAGTACTTAATCATAGTTGTGCTCTCAATGGGGGAAAGGTCTACTTCTATGAGGAGGATAGGATAGGGTGTATTGCCTTTAATTTTGAGATTATAAGTGATAAAATTCTTTTAGATTTGCTCTATCTTTCATTGGGATTCTTGAAATATATTGCATCTCCAAACTTCACATCCATTTAAGATAACATCAGTGACAAGAGTCTCAAAGAGGATATTTTTTTTATCCCATAACCAAAGGTTTACTAATTTACAATTATTTTCAAGTCCATAATGAGCTTTCCATGCTCAATTTATCATTTTTTCAATATTATAGTTCCAATTGAGCTTGTGATGAATATCAATTCCAAGATACTTATATGAAGGCACTTCCTCCAAACTGTTGTTGTCATAAACACAACTATAGTAGGTGATATTTTAAAATTTAATTATCATCATCTTTATTTTGTTAATATTGAGAATCATTCTTGTACTATAAACCAAACCAGAAAGTGGAAATATTACATATAAACCAAGGAGTGGAAATGTTACATATGGAATATTCATATTGAATTTATATATAAACAAAAAAATTATATCTATTTTTTTCTGACTATTTTTCATTATACTTATATCTATACCCAAATAGAACTTTCGACTATTATACTTATCAATTAGTGTATCATATACTTAACTACCAAACTATTACACATAACTTAGTTGGCTGGAATTAAGAATCGACATACTAATATTAATAATTAAACCGAAGGTTTTTCATTAATTATTTATTGGTTGAAGTGACCACCCTGGTGTGCGGCCTCTACCTTTTTACTAAACAATTAGATTAAAAAACCCCAACGGGATCCTTTGAGGTCAACGTTTGATCCTCTAGTTCTGTTTGTTTTATTGCATAATAGTTTCAATAACTATGGACAGCCATCAGGGTAAACTACATGTCGAGTTCTTTAATTGATAAACTTCTGAAAAATCGGAATGGTATTTATCAGCTGTCTAATGTGTTTACAAGCTTAGGGATCGTTTAAGTGGCTTTACCAATTATGCATGTAGTAGAGTTAACCTCAGAATTCCGACCATTTCAATCTAAGTGAGCTATATATATATATATATATATATAGAGTATCACGGTCTATATTTGATTCGATTTGATTTGGAAGAATATTCAAAACCAGTCAATCAATTGCAACATAAATAATTAGATAATAAAACAATAATGCATTGGTTGGTTGGTTATTTTTATTTTAAAGAAATTGTGAGATTGGTTTATTCACATTGGGTTGTTCTTCGTAAAGGATATGACGCATGTCATGTTCCCATAGTGTGCCTTGTGATTGCGGACTTCTTGAGGGCATGCGACAGTGCAAATTTTTTCACTTGATTACTTGGCAACACCAAGGATACTTCGTATGGACTACGCCTCTTCACCTAAGCATACCCATACTCCATTCTAGGCTACCGTCAAGTCACACTCCTACTCTAGTGAAACTCTTGTATATTTAGACATTCGTTAATTGCTTTAACACTTAGTCATATTTAAACATACATCCATGAGAAAGCAAGAGAACTGTGGAACAAACAAAAGACAAACATAGATAACTTTTTGTCTCTTCGTTTCCACAGACTCTGCCTCTTCATTTTTGCATACTTCAGAGATTTCGGTTTTCTCTCACACATGCCTCGAACAGAACTGTGTTTCCAAACTTAGCCAAAATCGGCCCAAGAGAATCTCATCCAACTTTGTCCACCGAATCCTCCTCAAGGAAGCACAAGTCCTTCCAAGTGGAGCGACTTGGCCTCTTGAGGGAGCTCATCCTCTTCATCTGCCTCAGAATCACATAGCTCTCCTTGTCTCCAAGTTTTACTAAGACTTGCCTTCCCTAGTTTTGCACCCTTGTTGTCTTATAGGCTCTCCAAAGGTCACCATCGCGATTTTTCGTGTCCTTTAGGGGTGTCGTGCCCCTTCGCGAACTGGTGTCCAAAAAAATTGTCGCACCCCTTCACGAACCTGATCGCCCAAACGAACCCATGTGCTCGTCAATTTTCGTGTCCCTTGGGACTAGTGCACCCCTCATGATGGTGTGCCTTAATCTTCTTGGTTGCTTCATACTTAGGCAAGACTGTTGGCACATTCACATGCCCAAGAAGTCCACTCGCCCAACTTGGGTGGCGGACAACCTCGATTTTCATCTCCTCGAGGAATTGGGTGAAGGTCTCAGCGCCCATCTAGCTGAAGACCTTACATCCTCCCCCACCTCTAGTCATTGTCATCCCTGGAAACATCCACAAAATGTATGATCTCTAAGTCTCAGTCCGGACTTGTGCCTCTAGTACAACTAAGTCTGCTAGAAACCCAAAGTTTCGTGCCAATCAGAAACCCAAAATTTTGCCAAAGTAGAAAACCCGAGTTTTCCTATGAAGTGGAAACCTCAAGTTTCCACAAACCAAACTGCATTGCACCCAACTCTTCATGATTTATTTCTTGAGTCCATGAGGTCACTTCATACAACCCAAGGATGAAAGTCACCCAAATCTAGTGCACTATCTTGATGTGATGTTGTTGCCTTGTTATTGTTTGGTTATGATGTTGTTGTTGTTGTGGAATAGAATTTTCTACTACCCACTTCACTTCAAAATTTTGCATGTGTTGAACTCTTGTGATCTTGCTACTATATCCATACTTCAACCAATTCTGCCATGTCTCTATGTGTTGTCGACTCCCACGTCTTGAACTAGTTGGGTATCTAATCCAACCATTGTGCCCAATCTGTGAGCATGCACATCCTCATGCCCGAACTTAGTCTTTTTTATGTGCAACTTCCATCACCCTGACCAGCCTCAAAGACTAAGGCAAGTATCCATCCTTGCCTCATCGTTGATGCCATTGTCTGAACTTCATCAAGGAGATCCTCCACAATGTTTAAGTGTTGCACTTCAAACCTACTGGTGTGTTTGTACTCAACTTCCTTTTGCGGTTCAGTCTATCTACACAACAATCTCACATGAAGGAAAGGTCTCCCCTCACCTTGCTACACTATGGAGTTATCCCAAAGCAATGTCATCCATGACAACTTGGCTCCACTATCCACCTCATGTCACAATTAGTCAATCTTTGCACCAAGAACTGCACGTCCAGACTCCCTTTGCCTCAATACTTCATCACCTAGCCATGTTGTTGTGTCTTCGTCTCTATGCATTGGAATGGTTAGGCTTCACCCTCAACCATGCTTCCCAATGCAAAGAGAAACACCCATGCCCAAGTAATCTCTTCATGTTGCAATCTTCCTATCCACACAATCCTCCAAATGAAGGAAATCCCTCAACTTTCCTCCTTTCGTCAATTCACCTCAATGCAACTCAACATATGTGATGAGTGTGACCACTGCACTCACACTCCTCAAGCATCTCAATGAAATCTCCGAAGTGCTCCAAGTAGGATGATTCACCTCAAAGAACTTCCTATCAAGGAAATCCCTCAACTTGCCTCCTTTCGTCAAGTCACCTCAATGCAACTCAACATATGTGATGAGGGTGACCACTGCACTCACACTCCTCAAGCATCTCAATGAAATATCCAAAGCACTCCCAATAGGATGATTCACCTCAAATAACTTCCACGCCTTAAGCATGTTCAAATCAATATTATGTCAGCCTCAACCAACGACCCCCAATGGATCTCTGAGTCATCGCACAATTGTCTGCAAGTCACCAAGGTGCACTCTGCCTCATCTAATGTCCCATACCAAATGCAAGATAACACCACCAAGTCACTTGGTCTGCGTTCTTCCCATTCAAGTTGATTGCCAACAATTATTGGTCAACTTTCTTGCTAACTCCACCTATCTCTTGGAACAAAACTTCTTTCACTTTTTGCAAGCATTCAAACTTTGAAATTGTCGTCATAACTATCAAGTCATTACATGACCCAATGAATCTAAATAAGGAAACAAACACTAGGGTGCCTCATCCATCCTCTCAACTCGACACGTCTAGACCTCACTGCCTCACCCCAGTGACCTGTCCAATGTGCCTCATCCAAGAGTTAGGTAGCTTCCCCAAGCCACCTCCACGAATGCATCCAAACATGCCTAAAGGCTAAGTCCACCAGAGGACTTGTCCAAGTAGGTCGCCTAAGCTCTTTGCACATTCCCCAACCAAGGCATCCCAAACTGTTGCAAGACTTCTTCAAATCTGCACAATTTGAGTTACCCTCAACTTTGTCAGTTTTCACTGTGGAAAATGAATGCACTTGAACCACTAAGTCATTCATATTCCCTTCAAAGAAGTCACTGCAACACTTAGAAAAATGCAAGAGATCAAACCAATTGTACCTTTCCAATGACATAGTTCGCTACAACCATGTTATAAGTCTGTTGTCTTAGATCTTCTCTTTCCCAAGCAATCGAGTCTCTGCAAGAACTCACCTCAACCATCATCTGTGGCTCCAGAAGCCTGCAAGACCTTCGTTGTGATACAAGGATGAGTCCATATGTCCACTTCTGAAATCCATCTAAGTCCCAATATTTTCATCCAGTCAACCGAAATTGTCTCCAATCTCTTGCCATCTCCTCAGATTGATTGCTTCTGCTTCAAGGCACCATGCATCCATCGCCTGACTGTCAAGTCATATAGCTACTAACTAACTTCCTTAAACTTGCAAAGAGTCACCTCATATGAAGGTTTTGATCTCGTCCAACAACCCAACTCAACTCAATTGTTGTTCTTAGTGATGCACGACATGAGGAAATCATGATGGAAATGTTCCCAACCAACTTCTTGTTGTGGAACTGTTCTAAGTTTCCCTAGGCCATCCAATGCACCCAAGTGCTTCTCCTTGTTGCAACCCAAAACCACTTCTCTTCAATATCACTTTTGCAATCACCCTCTACATTTATCTTATGTGATCACTTCAACGGTTATCTCTACGACAAGTCGTGCGACAGATATTGCATTCATATTCCTTTCCCAAGTGCTTGGTTATCCCATTGAACTTCTACACATGGTCTATCAAGGTGTGCATAACAGGTCCGGCACTGACTTCTGTCACGAATCAAACCAACCAAGTCTGCCTCTGCAACAAGTTCTGCGATGAACTCTATGATGAGTTTTGTGATCACCCACTCTATCCATTATCTTCATTTCATCACAAACTACGATGTCAACCTGCACAAGGTGTGGGCCCAGACCAACCTTTCTATCACATAGCCAACTGAACCTCTGTCATAATTCTGATGCAAAGTATGCGATGAACAAGTTTATTGCATCGAATCGTTCACCAAGTCTGTGAACATTCCCACTAAACTTCCTTCGCAACATATTACCTTCATGCTACGCCCTATCCATTGTCACCATTGCAGTAGTAGAGCATGTTTCAAGATTTGATACCATCTATTGTCAATATTAAGTGGTAAAGAGATGCTTCCAAGCCCTTCTCCAAAATATGCAAAAAATCCTCTCTGATACCATCTATCGTAGAGATATTGGTGAAGATATGATCCCCAACCCTTCTCCAAAATATGTAATAAATCCGTTCTAATACCATCTATCACGTTCCCACAGTGTGCCTTGTGACCATGCACCTCTTGAGGGCATGTGACACTGTGACATTTCTCACTTGGCTGCTTGACAACACCAATGAAGCTTCGTTCAGACTACACCTCTTCACCTAGAGCATACCCATACTTCGTTTTGGGCTACCAACAAGTCACACTCCTACTCTAGTGAAACTCTTGTATACTTCGACATTTGTTAACTGATTTAACACTTAGTCATATTTAAGCATACATCCATGAGAAACCAACAGAACTATGGAACAAATGAAAGACACACATAGATAATTTGTTTTTTCTTCATTTACATATATTCTACCTCTTCATTTCCACAAACTTCACAAATTTTGGTTCTACCTCACACATGCCTCCAACAGACTATGGTTTCCAGACTTAGCCAAAATTAGCCCAAGAGAAACTCACCCAACATTTTCCATCAAATCCTCCTCAAGGAAATATAAGTCCTCCCAAGTGGAGCGACTTGGCCCCTTGAGGGAGCTCGTCTTTTTTGTTTGCCTCATAATCGTAGAGCACTCCTTGTCTTTAAGTTCTTCCAAAATTTTCCTTCCTTGGTTGTGCACCATTTTTCTCTTATAGTCTCTCCAAAGGTCACCATCATGAACCATCACGTCCTTTGGGGGTGTCGCACCCCTTCGCGAACCCATGTCCAAGCGAATCATCGTGCCCCTTTGTAGGCCTAGTCACCCAAATGAACCCATGTGCTCGTCAATTGTTGTGCCCCTTGGGACCGACATTCCCAACCTTGGTGCGCCTTCATGCTGACACACCCTAATATTCTTGGTCACTTCATACTTAGGAAATATCCTTGGCAGATTCGTATTCTCAAGGCATTCAATTTCCCAACTTGGGTGGAAGACAACCCCAAGTTATGTCTCCTTGAGGACTTGGGTTAAGGTCTCCACGCCCATCTAGTCGAAGGCCTTACAACTCATTTAACGTAAACTTTGTTTTTGACTTGAGGAAATTTGTGTAACCACTAATCTAGAACCATTTTAAAAATATGCCTCAAATTTCCCATGTGATTCCAAACAATTGTTTCCCAACATATTCCTATCCAACGAAAGAAGGTTTCTTTCACTATTCATCCTCATATAATTTCAATCATTATGGTTATATATATTTATATTTAACAATTTAACATTAATTTTTTTATTGGAACTTTCTAAATAACATGCAAAATTATCAATAACTATCAATCATGAAGAATATGGAAACCCAAAAGTACAACAAAGTTTAAAGATAAGCTTTGATACCATATGTAATGGCCCAAATTCTAATTCAATTAAATACATAAATAAATCTAGCAATTTGTAACCATTAAATGAAGAAAGTAGAAATATATTGATTATGATAACATAATTCACAAGAATGAGCGAGTGGTGACAATCTTACCTGAGATTTGAAGACATCGACTTACTTACAACGCTATAGATGTCGAATTGTTGTGCTCCAAGTTTTGATCCAACATGTCACAATAGATTTTGGGGGACGACTCTCCTCCCAACCAACCCCTCAGTCATCACTACTAAGAGCCCCCCACGACCTCAATCAACTACTTATGCCAACTCCCACACCTTTTTCCATTAATTTCCCAAGAAAGAGCCCACAAAATTTCTTCTCCACCTTCATTATATAGAATTCTTTTTACCATTCATGCAAGAAGTTACATGCATAAATTACACTTGTCACTAAATAATTAATCATGTCATTTTTAACATTTTCTTATTTTAGCTTCCATAAATTTATCTTTTCTTATTTTCCCCTTTATTTTATTAATAAAGTAATTCATTTTATTTAATTACTTTAATCTTTTACTATATTTATATTTCTTTACTTTCTATTTTTATACCATTTAAATATTATTTATTTATTAAAGTTAAAATTATTATTACTACTACTTGTTTAATAATATGATACATTACATCGAGAAATTTATTACAAAACTAGTGGTTGCATGATCTTAAGAAAATAAATGATATAATAAAACCCTAACAAGCATAGTTCTAGGCCAATATCAAACTGAAGATTAATGATAGTATAAACATTTGAAAGCTACCACACTGTCATTTTATGCAGTACCAATTGTCCAACTAAAATGCATTGTGTGAACATGTGAATGAGAAGTTCATTTTGTTTAAAGGACATGATTCGATTTTGAATTTTTTTTTGTCTTTCTTAAAATGTAGTGGATGTTTCAATTAGTTGGCATTGCTATGAAACTAATGAGATTTATGACTTTGTTGAGTGAGACAACTATATGGAAAACAATTATGAACATAGGCAACGAAACAAATCCCATAAGAAGAGCAAAACCATTATTAATTAGTTAAAAGTTAACTATTTTGATATTGTTGATAAAAAACAATCTACTTGTTATGAGAAAGAGTTGAATTGGAATTCAATTGATTATAATTCATTTGATGGTAAATATTTCAATAAAATTGATTTTCATGTGATTGATATGTTGAATGTACTTCATTCTAATTAAACTTCATGGGTTTTCTTTATTTTTTCATATGTTGATTCCTTCAAGGAAGGAAGCCAATTATAAGGGATGTAGAGCATGATTCCATGCATATTGAAAAAGGAGGTTATTAAAGGCATAATCAAATCATGTTTGAATATGGATTACCTTAAGAGGTAAGACTAGCTATTATGAATCAAAGTAGAGCTTGGATGAATCTTTACAAAGAATGTAGAAAAATTTATGGAATGGAAAATATGCAAAGATAGTGTAAGGATAAGAAGATGCTACAAATTTTCCAATCATAGGATTAGAACAATAAATGGAAGATGTAGTCAACCATGCATACAAGGGGATGTGGAAGATTTGTTCCCCTAAATTTTGTTTTG
>JASDQU011245942.1:2706-25925 GCA_032191745.1 Picea mariana | reverse complement strand
TATTTAAATGATAAAGTATTGGAGAACCTTCTATTTATGGAAAGTGGTTAACCCTAAAAATAAGGAAAATAGGTTAAGTGACCTAGAAACCTAGAAATGGGTTAAGTGACCTAAAAGAAGAAATCATTATTTAAATGATAAAGTAAGATGACAAAGTCAAGGTGGATTATTTAAATAATAAAGAGAAGTGAAAAAAATCAAGAAATGATAAAGTAAGATGAGAAAATCAAAAAGGAATATTTAAATGAAAATATTGGAGAAATTTCTATTTATGGAAAGTGGTTAAACCTAAAATAAGGAAAATAGGTTAAGTGACCTAGAAATGGATTAAGTGACCTAGAGGATGAAAGTATAAATAAGATAGCAATGGTCTCTTGTAGATCATCCTTTTTGTGGATCAATGGAGAGCTTCTTGTAAGAATATATTTTGGAGTATTGATGGAGAGCTTCTTGTGAGAGCTTCTTGAGAATTTGTGGTGTGTAACACTTGAGAATATTGAATATATATAGGTGACTGAAGTAACCAAAAATATCTAAGCCGAATTTCAGAAGGAAGGTGAAGAAAAGAGGGCCGGAATTGAAGGGAGGATACATTCTTTTGATGATGCTTTCTAAGGTATGTTATTTACAGGTCATCTCACCATTTTCGCTATAACATTTTTTTCTATAATGATTCAAACCGTGAAAATGATATTCCATTGAGAAAACATACTCAATTACCTGTGGTAAAAAATTTAGCTTGTGGGTCGTTGTATTTTGGGAGTTACACTCTGTGGAAAATAGGGTTTGTGGCTAATCTTGAAACTAGTCAAAAACAGGTGTTTCGGGTAAAAACATCACAAATTATTCATAACAGATCCAAATTCAGTGAGACCAAATGTGTTGGTTATATTATAGTCTATAGTATGTTGTGTAACAGTTTCATATCAATTCAAAAAATATTTTGTGTGGGGTACGCTCTACAAGTTTTCTCTCTAGAATAAGCCAGAATTCAACAAGGTATGCATTTTTTGCTATAACTCATTTTCTGAGAGGTTCCAAGTATTTCCACTTGGAGTAATAGCATAAAACACATTGAAGAAAATTTTGTATCAGTTTCATATCTTTATTCATTACAAGTACAAAGTTATGATTATTTCAAGTTGGGGTTGTTGACTAATCCAAAACTAGTCATGGTTGAGACAAGCAGTTGATGAGTTGGCACATACATGAGGTGTATAGTTGATGATGTTGGTACATATTGATGAGTCATTGTTGATGAGTAGTTGACACATTATTGGTATATACTTGNACAAGTTGTTTGGCACAAGTTGGTGCATGGTTGATGTACTTGTTTATGTTGACAGATTGATATCTGTTGAGGATTGTTGCCTCATCTCAGTTGGTGCTGAGAATGTAAGATGAGTCTTGAATATAGAGCCGGTGCTCTTGTAGATTTGTACTCTATTCAGTTGTTGCTAAAAAACCCTCGGATTGAAGTCCATAATAAAAGGAAAAATTATACATACATCTTGTGTTCTTTGTGTTCCTTGTGGAGATGATTTGTTGATGATATGTTGTTGATATATGTTGCTGATATGTATTCACATATAACTGATTATAAATGACAGAAATGAGTAATGAGCAAATGTTGAATGTTAACTAAGGAGTGTTTGTGTAAGAGGGAAGTTTTGGGAAAAATATCCCCACACTCATTCACCCCCCCTCTAAGTGTGGTAGGTGTGTCCAACATATATAGTATTGTGAATGGTGAAATTAATACAATGAAGAGTTGAGAGGTGAAACACCAAGGAAGGTTGATTTCCTCTCGGTTAAGGGTTTTCAATGTAAATATATATGTATCATGTGTATGATCCATTGATTAATTTATGTTTTTCTTAAGAATATGTATGCATTGCTTTACTTCACAGGTTTAAAACTGACATGTGGTATAAGAAAACATTTTTGTATTTAGGGGGTGACTTTGTTGCTAAGGGTTTGGCTCAGTCTTAATATATCAATTTTATATTGGGTCTGTGATAAATTGAAATTCAGTGGGAGCTTTGGAGTGGTGATTCGTGTGTTGAAAGATAATGGAAAGAAGGTCTAGAATTGAGATTGAGAAGTTCAATGGTAAAAAAAAAATGAGCTATGGAAGGTCATATGGAGGACCTTCTTGTAGACAAAGAACAATGGATCATTGTGGATCTTGGTACACAACCTACTATCACACAACGTAGTAGTGCAAAAACTACTAGTACACAATCTATTGTTATACAACCTACTAGTACTCAATCTACTAGTATGTTGAAAGAAGATTGGGAGAAGTTGGATAGAAGATAAAGGAGTATGATTCAACTCTGCCTACTAGATTCAGTGTTACTGAATGTGTCGGAAGAATCTACATCCAAGGATCTGCAAGGAAAATTGGGGATTTTTTATCAGTCAATGTCTATGGTAAACAAGTTGTTTCTTCGAAAGAAGTTGTGTCATCTTGGGATGTAAGATGGAGATTCTATGATAGAGAATATAAATGCCTTCAATAATATGGTAAGTCAACTTGGATATGTCAATATTATGCTTTCAGAAGAAGATAAGTGTATTACTTTGTTATGTTATTTTCCGGACTCTTGGGATAATCTGGTTGTAGCAATTGGTAGTACCATACAATCTGCATTGAATTATGAGGATGGAGTCTCATCCTTGTTATCGAAAGAGATGAGGAGAAAAAACATGGATGGTCATATCACAAATGATTTATTTGTAATAGGTCGTCCCCAAGATAGGAATACAAGTCCTCTGAGGGGACGTCTAAATTGAAAGGTATATATAAATCCCTAGGAAAATATTTGAGGAAATGGTGGAAATTTGATAAAGTTGAGCATTATAAGAAATATTACAGGTCTAAGAAAGTTGATAAAGTAAAGGGATCTGATGATGCCTCTTCCATAGAGGCGAAAACCTCCACGAAAGAAGGAGGTGATGTTTACTTGGAATCTACAGATACACATGTAGATCGTGATGTATGGTTGATCGAATCGGGTGCATCATTTCACATGAATCCTCACATGGAGTGGTTTATTGAATATGAAAAGTATGATGGTGATGTCTTCCTAGGAGATGACTTGAAAACAAAAATCATGGGACGCGGAAGGGTTAAGTTGTTGAAATATGGAAGAATGATAACTCTCCCTGTAGTTCTACACATTCTAGATCTAGCTAGGAGCCTAATATCTATAAGTAAGTTGGATGATGCAGGTGTGGATACTTTATTGGGAAAGGGAACTTTCAGGATGGTCAGAGGAGAAATGGTGTCGAAGAAGGGAGTTCTATGTGGAACTCTGTACAACTTGTTGGGAATAACTTATACAGGTGGGTGTAATAGTTTTGTTGTCCATAAGCAGAGAAATAAATAAGACAATATGCATATTTTCCTTGGAAAGAATACTGTTGGGCTCCAAATATGTCATAATTTCTACCATGTAAAGCCTCCATTCATAAGCTATATTCCCACACTCTTGATACATTCTATAGCCATTATCCTGTCACTTACCACTAATTACATCCATTCTAACTTGTGGTTAATTATTGTTGTTTTCTTGTCTTTTTAAATAATTAAAGATGTTTTTAACAAGATTTTTAGATGATGGTTTAATCCTATGTTTCTATGTCCAAACAATATGTTCTCGCACTGGAGGTCATCTGATACTTCAAGTCATCCGATACCAAAAGGTTGTACAGTCAACTAGTACTTGCACAATCATCCGATACGCACACTCCATGTCATTCGGTACCCACACTCCATGTCATCCAGTACTCATCTCGTCCGGTACCAATTATGCGCTTGTTCAGTACCAATGTTGTGCTCGTTCGGTACCAACATCAATAACCGTTTGGTACCAGATATAGTTTGTAATTTTGGAAAGCTTCTAGAGGAAAATCGAGGACATGGGTTTTTTCCAAAGCGACGTTTACATGCAGACACATTTGGAATAATTCAACTATCTCACATGTCTAGACCTCTGGCTTAGGGGGAATGATTCTGCAAAAATTAGCAAAAATCTCAAACTGCCAACTTGCACCTCGATTTACATGCAGATGACATCAGATCTAGAAATTCTACGAAATGGGTTTTGTCTAGAACATGGAAAATTGAGTAATACAAGGGAACGTTTTCAAAATGCGAATTATTTTGGAAGATATGGGTGGATCCCTAACTTGAATCTACCCAAATTACATTAAAACCTAGATTTTTGGGATTTATGCCTAAAAATGTAAAATTTGAAATCTGAGCATTGGGATTTGGTCCCATCAACTCCTCAATGATTCTTCATGTATAAATAAGCCTCATAGGGCTATGATAAAGACCAATTTTCATTATGATCATTCTTTTGTAATGGAGGTTCATGTAATAGAGGAAAAGAGTTATGATGCCATTGTTGTAATTTGAGCTTGAATTTCAATAGATGGAAGATGATTGATTTCAGATTTGTGGTGGATCGTTGGGTTTTCATCTGAAGTATCTCTAGCATAAATTGCCATCTTGGGAGGGCCCCTCAATATTGGTAATGTGCTGCTCATTTATATTTGTTTAATTCATTGTTATGTATATGTTAGTTTATCTCTGTGTGAGATATTTTTGTTGCATTGTAATTGATTCATAGATTAGTTGATGGTTAATGTTCTATTCAGTTTGCTAATTGATTTATGTTAATTTTATTTATTGGTTAGCTCAGACTTTGATTCTTCTTAGTGTGACAGATCTTCTATAGATGCATTGTGTGGTGGAAAATTGATTTTATTTCTTACATGACATAATCATAAAACACACTTGATCTCTGATTTCAGTTTAAGGATTTCAATTTGAATCGAATTAATAAAACAAACCATTGATTCTTAACACACATGAAATTATTATTGAGTTGGAACCGGTTAGGAGTTTGAGAAGAAGGTTGTGATTAAATTTTGCTGAGCATCAATTCAACAACCAACAATATTTGAAATTGAGTTTCTGGAATTTTACTGTAAATGGATGAGTGATGGAAAAAGTCTTTTGGGTGATTCTATTTGTTTTCTGAAGAGCTTGAGTACTGAGTGGATTTAAATGAGAAGAGTCATTTCTATGTTTTATGGTTTGATGTTTTGGTTGATTTTTAAGACAACACGATAAGGATTAAAATGCTTGGATTTTGAGAATAAGCTTTTAGTAAGGATTGCTGACTTGTTTTAGATCTAGGTACCGGTTTTCACTAGTTTCTAATTTCAATACTAGAATTTCAATATTGAATACATTTGATGATTGTTAGATTAGGCTAGTTTGGTATTGATTGAGATTGATGATTTTGAGTTCCTCGCACTTTAATTTCACATAGATTCAATCACCAACGGGCAGATTAGAGGTCTAACTCGTGAGATATGGCCTTCCCGTGTTGGAATTCTTCCCAAGGTGATAGTTTATTTCCTGTCATTTGAACTCATTTATGTTTTCTTGTTTATTTTATAGCATTTAAGTGTGCATCCACTTTAGGAAATAATCATTGAAGGACAGAAAACTTAATTAAGCTACTCACGATTAATCACACGAACATCACCCCGAGTACATGAAAGACTGTGATCTAAGACTTTATAGCACTAAGTTATTCCTACGTCCCAGTGATGAATCCTTAGTGTTAATTTCTTGTAGTGTGGGTTTGAAGATTTTTTTGCCGGCTTTAGATTAGGCTAGACTAGGCTCTGATCCTGTGTTTCCTACGCTTGCACCTCAAATATTCCGAGCCCCGATTGATAATTAAATGTGGGAATTAATAGTGCATATATTTAGCCCAACAAATATCATGCTATGGCATCAAAGACCGAGACATATTGGAGAAAATGGCCTTCGAACACTACATGGTAAAGGTATGGTTGAATGTATGTCTATTTGCACCTTGGATTTGAATTTTTGTGAACATTGCATATATGGTAAACAAAATTGAGTAATATTCCCATGTGGTGCTACAAGAGCAAATTGGATCTTAGAGTTGATACACAGTGATGTGTTTGGACCTGTGCCTATTCCATCACTAGGTAAATTTGTGTATTATGTTTCATTAATAGATGATTTCTCAAGATACACATGGATTTATTTTCTTAGGAAGAAATATGGGGTATTTGATAAATTTAAAGAGGTTAATGCTCTAGTAGAAAATTAGACCGAGAATACAATAAAGGTGTTGAGGAAAGATAATGGTGGAGAATTTTTTGGGAATGAATTCAAAGAGTTCTGTAAGAAGTGTGGTATAGAAAGGCATAATACTACTCCATACACACCTCAATAGAATGGGGTTGCAGAGAGGAAGAATATGACATTGATGGAAAAATCAAGGAGAATGCTCAATGGTGTCAGGTTAGGACATGAATTATGGGCAGTGGCAGTGGGTACTGCATGTTACCTGGTAAATATATCACCCTCATCAACTTCAGTGGAAACAATTCTACATGAAGTATGGACTGGTAAGAAACCCTCTCTTAAACATCTTATAGTGTTTGGTTGTGATTCTTGTGTACATGCTCCAAATGAAAATAGGAGTAAGTTGGATAATAAAGTTGAAAAGTAGATCTTTATTGGTTATATAGATGGTATGAAATCTTATAATCTTTGGAACCCATAAAATAGGAATACTATTTACAGTCGAGATGTTGTTTTTAGAGAGGTTAAAGATGTTCCCAAACATGAATTCCTACCAAGGAAAAAAGAACCTGAGAAAATAGAGTTTGAACTGGATGATGAAAAATTTGAATCAACGGAAGAAGATGAATCAAAAGAAGAAGAACCTAATACTCCAGTATCGAGGAGATCAATGAAGAAAAAAAGGAAACCTGAAAGGTATAGTCCACCTAATTTTCATGCTAATTTTGATTTATTTATTATTGATGATGATCCCAGAACTGTCAGGGAAGCAATAAATTTAGAGGATAGTAAACTATGGAAGAAGACCATGGTTGAAGAGATGGATGTCTGGGATAAGAATGAGACATGGGATCTAGTTGAGTTTCCAACTATAAGAAATTCCTTTGACAACAAATGTGTGTTTAAGAAGAAGTTGAATGCAGAAGGAAAAGTGGAGAAATACAAATCCTAGTTAGTAACAAAAGGTTATTCCCAGGTAGAGGGAATTGACTTTGGAGAAAAATTTTCTCATGTTACCAAGTCAAATTCTATTAGATTTCTTTTATTTATTGTTGTTGATTTTAGTTTTGAAGTAGAACAGATGGATGTGAAGATAACATTCCTACATGGGGATATGGAAGAATAAATCTACATGAAGCGGCCAAATATTTTTGCAGTGAAGGGAAAGAAAGAGATGGTTTGTAAGCTAAATAATTCATGATATGGTCAGAACCCATCACCTAGGATGTGGTAACAAAATTTTGACACATACATCCTGTTAGTCCCTAAAGTTGCACTTGATTGTGAGAGGGAAATCTAGGGCATCATCATGTTATCGCAATGGTATTTTAAAGGGTTTTTTGAATAGGTTTTTAGAAAATAGTTAAAGTTGGTTCAAGGATTCAAAATAAACACATAAATAAGATGTAAAATAAGTAAACATCCCACTGATTTAGTAAATGGTTTGCACCTTAATAGATCATAAATTAAGGTAAATAAAGAAGGGAATGTATGGGAGTATCTAGTTTGTCCACTCACATATTCATTTATTATTTCAAAATATTATTAAGAAACAAGAACATGTACTTGAAAACAGTCTTGATTATAAACAAAAACAACAAAATGTTCACCGTGTTACTTAAAATCAAGAAATCATATGCATTGCAACAAAATAAATGAATTCAAGTAAGAAGATAAATAGAATAAGATATGAAAGAGGATTTGACCATCAACATGCCTTTGCCATTTAGTATCAATATGGAATATAATCTTTTCTTACAGTGGATTTTTACAAAAAAGGTCCTTGAATTCCCAACTAATCGACCCCCATACAATCCTTCTTGTGTCTATTTAAAGCACAGAGAGTATTCCTATAGATCCTATTCTCTAGTTTACAGTTTACAATAGGATCATTTCAATGACTATTTCCTAGGAAAATAAGCTCATATGAGAACTTTTAATGCCTATATTGTAGTAGGCTCAACAACCAATCCGAATATAGATTAGGAAACAGTTTTACAAAAACTGACAAATCCCACAAAAATAGGAACATTATCTTGTTGATTTTCTCCATCTGAGATACCAAAAAGTTTCATTTGAACCAAGTTTTATGAACCAAACTGATCATCTTTACTTTCTAAATAATAGCATCGAACAATCAAAACTGAAGCAGAGTCTCCTTGAATTGTCATGGTATGATTACTGCAGTAACCCTGGTGTCTCTCTGTTTGAGCTTGGTTGTTAGCACAACATTATGCCAATATAATCTTATATTGGATTCTCTTACCTCTTTAAGCAATGCCTTCTTCTCTTTCCTTTTCCATTTGAAATATTGTATCTTTTCTTGTTGTTTAGCATTCCATTGCTCAACAAAAGCTTTCTCTTTCTTCAATTGCTTAATCATACTCTGTAGCTGCTTTAATCTGTCTTTTTCCTTGCTTCCATTTTGAATTTTGGATATTCCTCTACAGGGGTAGGTAAGTTTAGATCTATAGAAGCTTGGGGTTTTCTTAATTTAATTACATATTTTGAAGATAGCCTAGAAATAAGGTCTTCTTCTTCAGTGCTTTCATATTCTCTAGTTTCTGGAAGGTCTTGCAGTTGGTCAAGTTCTGGAAAAAGATCATTTATGTCATCATGAAATGCATCTGTGCCCTTAAATGCAAATTTAGATAATGAAGTTGATTTTGTAGTTGCTCTGGTCACAGGTCTTCTGGAGTACTGTGCAATATTCTTTCCCTTTTCTTGTTTCTTCTTCCGGTCCTCAAATTCCTTCTCTGTCCTGTGTAAAGAAGATGCCATTGCCTGTTTTTTGATCTCTTTATTAGAATACTCTAAATTATCTTCTATGATTATGAGATTCTCCTTCTTAATGGAAGGATGAAACATTGCTTTTGAATTCAGTCTAAGTTTATTGGCAGCGCTGGTAGAATTCCTTCTATGGTATTTAGGTACATGTGTTTTCTTTTTACTCTATTTTTTACCTTTTGCAATCTTCTTACTTGTAGATTTGGGCTTCTGTTTGACTGGAATCTGAACTGGACTTGTGGTGTAATCTTCATATTCATCAAATTCCCTCTTTATATCTGTATCATGATAGATTTCGGCCTCTTCATTCATTTTAGGTTTCTTACCTCAACTATTAGTACCTTTCTCATCAAATTTACCCATAGGAAAATCACCAATAGCTTGTTGGTTTGTAATTTTCTCTTGCCAGCATGAGTTATCCTAGATGCAAGGAAATATTCTTTAATTAAAAATTTTGTGTCTTGAGAAATTTGTTTCTCTTTTACAGGTTTCTTCCCCTTGACAGTTTTAGATTTGGTTAGTTGTAGATTAGGTTTTAATGACTGGATTAACCAGTCCCAAGATATTTGGACTTCATTTAAGGACAAGAATATTAATGTTCTAATCAAACCTTGATGAAAAATTCTTATTTTTGTTGTAGCATGATGGGACTATATCCTCTTAGACATATTGGATAAATTTTTTAATAGAAAATAGGGTAAATCAAGAGGGTAATCACCATTTACATGAATCAACAGTCTAATGTCATAGAGATGGACCAGAGAAAACCTACCTTCGCATGTAATGTACCTGTGGATAATCAACAAGGAAGTGTGCCATTATTTCCTTACCCATCTGTGTGGTATACCCTTGTTCCAGTTAGGGTTTTTTTTTTCTGGAATTAAAAATTGATTCACAAACTCCATGACTACATTTTCCATCTTCCACCATCTTTTCCCATATACTCGTAATCTGTAGGCTTTAGCAATGGAATGCTCTGTCACGTGCATCATAAGTTTTCTAACCATAGATTCAAAGCCATCAAAATTCTATGCAAATTTCATAGAGATCTGTTCGTCATGACCCTGGAACGTTGAGAAAAAGTTGAACCAACCATCATCCTTGAATTTCTATGCCATATGAGGAAATTCTTCAAGCAATTATGTACCTTCAGGCTCTAATCTGATTATCTGGCCACTCTTTTTGGGTGCCATATCGCTGATATGATCCTAATAAGATCGAGGGTTGAATATTCAATTCCCGAGAGCTGTTAAAAACTAGAAGTTATCTCTTTACCTGCAAACCCTATGTAGAAAAAAAAACGTGCTAAAATAGGTAGATAACAATTTCATTCATGATAATCAGGTGTGTTGATTTGATGTCGAGGTGGCGAGTACAAATAAATCCTCTGAATATAGTTGTTATCATATGAATAAAATCTTGAAGTAGATCATAAAGAAGTGTGCAAATCCTCTAATAATGATTTAAAACGTTAGGACACGATCTGGGCAGGGTGGTGCATGTAGAACAATGATTATTCTCGGTGCTGCAAGAATAGCGCTATTCTTGCAGTGCCTTTTCTAAATTGAAAATTCAAATAATGAAAAGACAAGTGATGTGACAGAAAATTCTCATCTCAAATCCTAATATTTAAAAAACTTCAAAATAAAAAATTTGCATAAAAGATTGAAAAATAACCTTCCAAGCCAAGAGGGAAAAACTAAGTTTTAACAAAAAATCATGGAAAATAGGTAGGACATGAACTAGGGACACCCAATCAGTCAAAAAAAAGGTTAGGGAATAACACATCCTTGGACTAGGATTTGTGAGAAGCAGGTTTGATCATTGTGTATATTCCATGCAGGTTGGTAACCACTTCATTTATGTAGTGTTGTATGTCGATGAAATATTGCTGGTAGGAAACAACATGGATGTAATAAAGGAGGTGAAGTAGCAACTATCCTCCAAATTTGACATGACAGATCTCAGGGATGTTAAATTCACTTTAGGAATGGAGATTAAAACAGATCGAGAAAACAAGAAACTCTGGTTGAATCAAAGAAATATGTTGAGACAATATTACATAGGTTTAATATGAAGGAAATTAAATCGGTCAAGTTCCTATTCTTGTAGGTGTATTATATGTAGATCAGTGTCCCAAGACACAAAAAGAGGAAGAGGACATGTCCCATGTTCCATATTATAGTGCAGTTGACAGTTTGATGTATGCAATGCTATGTACTAGACTAGACATTGCACATGTAGTGGGAGTTTTGAGGAGGTATATGTCAAAACTAGAGAAGGAGCATCAGACAACAGTAAAAAAGGTTTTCAGTTATTTGTGTGGAACTTCTAGTTATGCATTGTGCTATCAAGGAATATAAGGATTGGACATAGTGTTGGACATACATGGGTTTGTTGACGTAGACTGGGATGGAGATCTTAATCACAAAATATCTACAAGTGGGTATGTGTTTAACCTATTTGGAGGAGAAAATAGTTGGATGAGCAAAATATAGGTTGTAGTGGCACTCTCAACTATAGAAGCTGAATACATGGAAACCACTCATGAAAGAAAGGAAGCAATATGGTTACATAGATTGTGTTCAAGTATTGGGTTGGTACAACAAGCAGTAAGGTTAAATTTTCACAGTCATAGTAAAATATTCCTGGCAAAGAGCCCATCTTATCATTCAAAGACAAATCATATAGATGTTCAGTATCACTTTTTGAGAGACATGGTTGAATACAATAAGGTGTTGATGGTGAATTTTGACACTTTGAATAATGTTGTAGATTCATTGACAAAGTCAGTGAGCTCTAAGAAGTTCTCTTGGTGTAGAGAAACAATAGGCACTGCTACCCTAGATTGTTGACTATGTAATCATGTGACCCCCTATATGTAAATAAAGAAACAAGTGGGAGAATTTTGGATAGGTGTTAGACTCTTTGCATGTGTGTGGGGTGGTGCATGATATTTGACGATTGCATTTGACGATCCCTCCATTGTATTTTTTCACCATTTAGCGGTTTTCTAGATTAATCCTAGATTAAGGGATTATGGTTTTGGTAGCTACATAATACCTAAAATATTGTGTATATATTGTATTGAGAATGGTTAAATTAATACAATGAAGAGTTGATAGGTGCGACACCAAGGAAGCTTGGTTTTCTCTCAGTTAATGGTTTCAAGTGTAAATATATGTGTACTATGTGTATGAGACATTGATTAATTTCCATTTTTCTTAAGAATCTATATGAATTGATTTACTTCATAGGTTTAAAACTGACACTCAGTAGCAAGTTATGGTCTGTGGAAGTTTTGATTGTTATCCCCTTTTAACCCTGTATGCTACAATTGTCTTATTTGTCTTCTTGTACATTTTCAGGCACCCTGATTAAAAATATGGCTCCATAGGTTGTCTTCTATGGTTTATAAGCTTTCCATAGACTGCTCCTGTGTCCCAGACAAACCTTTTATCAAGGGTTTGTGCCCTATGGAAGTAAAATGGTTGCCATAATAAACACTTAATTGTTTAGGATGCAACTTCTTCATATGAGCTCTGTTTTGCGCTCATAATAGCTAATTGGAAATATCTCCTTGAGTTATTTTATTTGAGATACAAAGAATAGGGTGTACCAAGAGTACACCATGTTCTCTTAAAATTTTGTTTCCTAAAAATGTTATTTAGGCCCTAAAAAATGCACCACAACATTATGACCTACAAAAACACTATATGTTTCTGACAAATTGACTGGTTATTGATGACATGGCCTATAATGTGGGATTATGGGTCCACATGGAACCTTGAGGTGATTCCACATCAACCCCTTGGCCACCCTAGCCTTGACCTATTAGCCTTCATCACCTTCCCCATCTTCTACCTTACCTTCACACTTTAACGTATGCATAATAAATTAATTAATATGAGTATGGGACCCCACCTATACCGATTACCACATGGAACCACCATATTTTCCCATGATATTGACAGGTCCCATCCATACTTAAACTTTGACATTTACTATTTGTCAAGGTGATGGGCGGATCCCATCCCCCATCTAATGGTGGAGATCGAGGGACGATCAATGGCCCATAATGATATCACATCGTCAACATGATCAAGGGTTAATGTCCCTCTGTGATGAAAACATAAAAAATACCATTGATATGTGGCACCTTATTGTTGTTTTTTCACTGCCAAGGAACGTTTCCAAAACCTCCATGGTACCATGTGATCCCACTTACCTCCCTGCTCCGATACCACTTGTGGTATGAACCATTTCTCAGTCGGTAGCCCCGCCATCGTGCCATTGACTACCACCATCCCACCAAATTTCCACTGTGGCATTCGAAATCACTAATTCCATGTCACCTTCCACGTGCCCTCCACTTTATGTTGATATCATGGTACAAAAAATTACCCAAATTTTCCAAATTTCATAATTTCCCAAAATAATTTTAAAATGCCTATTTTTGAAATTTTTTATTAGGGCCATCATAAAACCCTATACTTATTTTCTCATGGCCAATTTCATCCCTGTTCAAGTCACTTATACCTATGCACCCAAAATTCTACACTTCCACGTTGAATTCCCCATGAATTTCACTGTAGAAATTGGGGCTTTTGCTCAATTTCTCTCAATTTCGCCATGAATATTGTAAATCCAAAATTCAACCAATCATAGGACAAAAAAACCTCATTCAAAGGTTAAATTTGGAAAATTTGACCCCTAATCTAAATTCCCTTAATTCCTCAAATTCATCATGAATTTTTCCCAATTCCATTGGAGTAATTTTGACAAACAAATTTGCAAACATCCTCTAAGATTTATTTATGCAATTTCAACTTTTGTGGGCTGAGTCTAGCCCATGTAGGCTCAATGTTGAACCCATGGCTCTAATACCACTCTATAAAGAACCCAACCCAAAGCTAGGTCACACTACTGCTAAAACGACCAAATTAAAAAAATTATGATACCAAATCTAGATGCGGAAATAACACACACAACATGACATTCAAGCTTATTAAATGATCCATGCTAATTAAAAACATAAATGAAAGAACATAAATGTGAACAACGAAAACTAAACAAATTCAACGATATAACATGGAAAAACATAGTAAATAAGGACACTCATCTTATGAAATATTCAACCCACTATAGAGGACATACATTCGTCCCAACGGTGGACTTGTTGTTTCAGTACTCAACAAAAATTCACCCCCAAGCTAAGGCTATGAATCCACAAGAGACGGTGGTCCCTAAGGTTGGATAAATCCCCCCTCCCAACAATTAATACCCACATCTAATTCTATTTCACTAACTCTCTTCCCCACAACCTATACAACCCAACGATGGGATCCCCCTTCACTGTTCATAGTCCCTCAGGCCTTCCCACTCCCCTCCAGAGCTTCCAATAAAGGATGGAAAGGAAATATCTTTGTTGTGACCTTAAAAATTCTACATCTGCAACACGAATTCACACAACATCAAAACACTTGCTTCTCTTGATAATTTTCAAACACAATCTTGTTTAAAGTCCCACAACCTCTCTTCCCATGAAATTACAGCTCCAAACATTCACCATACATGCCCACTATGGCTGTCTTGAAGCTTCGACACTCCAAACTCTCTTGTTGTCCATAATTATCCATCTAAAAACCACTCTCCATGCAAAAACGTGAATGAATAATTCCTCCCCTGCTACCCATACAAATTCCTCTCTTTTCCCAATATAATTGACTGCTCACTCTGCCTAATGTTGATTGTATTTCAGCCCCACGATCCCTAATAGCTATGGGATATGACTTTTACACCCACTCTCTTACATGAAATCAATGATTAGCTTTGGAAACACTCAATCAGAAAATGGAAGGCTCATAGTTGATCCAGGAAGATAAAAAACACTCAAAGAGGTCCAGGAGGATGCAAAAATGCTCCAAATTTGATTGTCTCAAATGTTCTCAGAACATAATTCATTGCATAGAGCTTGGCAATAGATTTCCAATGGTGCAAAAACATTTCAAACAGAGTTCGTATGAAGAAGTTATGGTTGGTCAAAGTTTTGATAAACAAGGTCAAAATTCAAAGGTGACACATGTCAGCATTGGAAGGGTGACACATGGAATGACTGTACATTCCATATGGTATAGACGTGGAAATGCCATAGAGCACTAGGTGGCACACCATACAACTGGTGTGCCATCTGATTGGGCAAGTGACAAGTGGCATTGACATTATAGTTGGAAACAAGTGGACCAATTATAAGGTGCCACGTTGACTAATCATATGATACCACATGGAACCTTCGAGAAGGCCAAGTTGGCCTAGGATCAAATTGGTTGGAGTGAGAAGGAATCAAACCTCCGACCTCCTAGCACCAGGCTAACGAATTAACAACATGCCATAAACAAATGAGTTAATGGTTCCCTCAAATATTTGGTTGGATATCAATATATTTATTGGCATATATAAATGTCATATGCCAAAATGATTTCCACGGGGCTTGAACCTTGGATCTCTCACCATACATAATCCATGACTTAACATATAGTGCACCAATTGTTGTACCATATAGTTGTGTTGTTACAACCAATCTAACAAATAACATTAAAATGGATGTGTGGGGTTCAGATGGGAGTTGTGGGACTGTACCTTATTTAATGGGCATGAAACCCAAAGCACCATCACATCACTGAGTACAATGGTACAATATGGAGGCATTTGAGTGCACTCGTAGAGAATCCTATTTGTTTGTTGTCTAGATTTGCATGCCATGGAGCACCATGTCCAAATATAGGCATGTTTATACTCAGTTTTCTCAGTTTCTGGAGAGGAGAACGATGGTGATGTTTGTTTTGTGATAACATATTGAATATGAAAAGATTAGTTGAGATTTCCATATATGAGTGCCATAGTGCATCATTTGGCATGCCAAGAGGGTTAAATTGAGCCAGTTTAAAATATGGACAATATTATACTCTTGAGGAATTTCGAGAGGAATTCAATGGTAAACTCTATTTTTGGGTCTTAGTAGCATAGTTAAAGAGTGACTTAAAATTTGGATTTGTAAGTCCATTTTCATTATAATTTTTTGACATTTGAGATTAATGAAGAGCAGTCTCACTGTTTGAAGGGGACTCATAGATGTAGCCTACAAGAGGTGAACTCTGACATCAAATCTTGTATTATTGAGTTATTTTATTTTCTATTGTGTAATATCACATGATTATGCAATTTCTCATCATTTTCATGATTTTTTTGATAAATTAAAGGTTCACATGTGTTATGAAAATATTTCAAATACGATCAAGAATTATTCTAAATCAAGTTAGATGTTAAGATGTGTTTTTAAAGAATACTTTGGCATATGAGGATTTTCGAATCAAGTTGGTATCATAGCTCGATTTTTGACAAGTGTTTGCAAGTGAATGTGACGAGGTCTGAGACTCAAGTTGGTGAAGGTGTTTGAAGACTCCATAGCACATATATCTTTGTTGTAGAAGACAACATGAGTAAATCTCTCATGAAGTTAAGGCTCTAGAAGGACATTAAAGAAAAAATTCCAAAGGAGGATTATGAATTAAGGATGCAATTACAATATCTCGAGGAGGAGAAGCAAAAGCTTCAATATCGATTGATAATTCATGAAGAATTCCATAGAGGTATTTTTCATGAGTTGGAAATAACGTTGCAAGCTAAGGACCAGATATTGGCAACATTCCATGAATCTAGGAAAGTAGAGAATGCAAAGTTTCCAATGTAAGGGAGATTAACTCCTTCAAAAGGTATAACCAAGAAAGATGATTCCTCGTATTCTTCTTCTCCCCGTTAAGATGGAGAATGCTCAAGGATGGCTGAAGTAAGGAGAAATTAAGATGAAGAAGTCCTTTATAAGTAGTTAGTCTTACCTTCCAGCCTAGGGAAAGGTCACAAATGAAAGACATCTTCGGGAAGAGATGTGCATTCTAAAGAGAGAGTGAAGACATTTCCCACTAGTAAGAATGGTATGAATTTATGGTCTATGCATCCATGTCCTTGTTGTGGAACTAGTAACCATAATATGGAGAAATGTCAAAGAAAACAATCTGTGCAAGAAAATCCATCCAAGAAGAAGGCCAAAGCAAAAGGTCATTTTCCAAGACAAAAGAAAAGGAGGAATGACATGATGGGATTGTGGTAACAATATGGGAACAATAAATTATGCTCTTATTGTGGTAAGAGAAGACATTAGATAGATAAGTGTTGGACACTTTATCCACACTTATGTCTGAAGTAGAACCGAGAAGATGTAAAGGAACTTACAAGAAGACAACTAGAAGCCCCAAGTGAATTTAATAGTCTTGTTGAAAGATTCAAGAAAGAATACTTCTTAATGGATGGTCTTAACAATGTAACATATGAAGACATTGAGATATGGTTCATGGAAAATGGCTCATCTCACCACATGACATGAATGAGATCAATATTCCTTACTTTCTCATAAATTGAGATAGATTGTTATGTAGGATTTGGAACTAACACCATAAAATAAATAAGAGGATTTGGATATGTAAGATTCCATCTTGGATTGGGAATATTTTTGAGAATAGAACATATGTTATATTTTACATATTCAAAAGTAAACCTACTCTTAGTTGCATCTTTCGAAGATGAAGGATGTGCAGTTTCTTTCTAGGACGGAAAGGTACTTGTGTATTGAAAGGAAGTTTCTCAAGACACAACAATGGTGCTTGGTGTTTGAAAGGAGAGGTTGTATAGGTTATTGGAAAGAGCTATAATTTGATCCAATGGTTTCTTGGATTCAACATCAGATTCAATGTCAAATTCAACATTAGCATCAGAGGAATTTTTAGAGATAGGAAGCTGTGAGACTCATCCCAGTAATAAGGGTAGAATGAGTCCGTGAAGAAGACATCTATCGAAAGGATTCATTTTGGAAATGTTGTAAATATGTATATTTGTAAAATTGCAAAGATAGTATGCATATGTAAATGCCTTATAAAGTCTATTTATATTGTTGTATTAGAAGGCTTGTTAGCCACTCCTTTATGAATTTTCAAGAGTGAGAGGAATCTCGTAGGGATTTATATATAGCCACCTTTATAAATTTTTAAGAGTGTGAGGAATCTTTTAGGGATTTATATATAGGCAGATTTATGAATTTTTAAGAGTGAGGAATATTGTATGGATTTCTAAGCCTGTCGACAATAGTGGGACAATAATAGTTGTCTTATTATCAGCTAGAATACTGCATGTGGATCGAATTTTCTAAGTTAACATTCTTATTTTGAAGTACCAAAGGTTAAGGAATGGAAGAATTCAGGTAGCTCGAGCATGTAGATAAAGAGTGGGAAGAGTATCAAAGTTATGCAAATATTCCTAGAGTTGGTAAGTAAATAATCTTCTTTGTAAAGAGGTAAATAATTTATAAATATGCAAGCTATAAGTATCTCCAAGATGTTATGTCATGTTCATGTAGATGTATACCTTGAGCAGAAGCAAGTCAGATGGTACATATGTCTATGGAGAACATGTTAAGAATTGCTTTCAGGGAAGGAGAGAGGAAATGAACAGGGAATTCATTCAGAGACTCCTACATATACATCAACACTATAGGAAAAATGAGTCCAAGATGGGTGAGACATAGATCAACATTTGACACGGTTTTCATTATTTACGAGATGGACTATATTCAACAGATAAGGATATGGGAGTAGATGTTGAGTACAAGACTCATAATTGGATATTGTAGAACATAGAATCAACGAGCAAACTTTTGTGATGAAGGAATCAATGAGAAAGAACCAAATATAGATCTAAACTAGCACTTGTATCCATGAGAAAAAAGTTAGAGCTATTTCTAGAAGCCAGAGTTAGAGCCATGATTTAAAGAAGCAGACAAAACTACACTGATCTAGAAGGAAAATATGTATCTAAGATCCAATATCTAAAATGGAGATTCAATCCAAAGTGAACAAGTTCAAGATAGAAAACAGTTCCAGAATATTCAACAAGGTGGAAGAGTGAAAGAAGATTTATCATCACTAAGTTACCAAATAAGATAATTTAAGTAAGGTGGAAGAGTGAAAGAGAGTTATCATCACTAAGTTGTTGAAATATTCATTCTTTTGGAGGACCAAAAGTTCTTCAGTGGGAAGGTATGATCTAGGAGGATCTGGAACACTCAAAGAGGTCCAGGAGGATCTATAAATGATTAAAATTTGATAATATGATTTTTTCTTGAAAATGAATTCATTGTGTGGATCTCATCGATATCTTTCCAATGGTGCAAAAATTGCCTCAAATAGAGTTCGTATGAAGAATTTATGGCTGGTCAAAGTTTTGGTCAACATAGTCAAAAGTCAAGGTGACATGTGTCACCAATGGAAGGGTAAAATGTGTCATGACCATACATGTCATATAGTACTGATGTGGCAATTTCATAGAGCACCATGTGGCACATTGTACAATTGACATGGCATCCGACTGGGAAAGTGACAAGTGGCATCTACTGTACAGTGGGCAACAAGTGGACCAATTGTAGGGCGCTACGTGGACCAATCACATGGTGTCACATGGCACCTTCGAGAAGGCCAAATTGTCTTAGGAACAAAATGTTTGGAGTGGGAAATAATAGAACCTCCAACCTCCTAGCACCAAGCTAATGAATTAACAACATGCCATAACCAAACGAGCTAACAGTTCCATCGCATATTTGGGTGGATATAAATATATTTATTGACATATATAAATGTAATATGCCAAAATGGAGTTCATGGGGCTTGAACCCCGGACCTCCCACCATACATAACCCATGACTTAACATATAGCGTGCCAATCATTGTACCATACGACTATGTTGTTACAACCAATCCAACAAATAACACTTAAATGAATGTGTGGAATTCAAATGGGAGTTGGAGGCATGTGCCCTATTTAATGGGCATGAAACCCAATGCCCCATCAGATCAAATATTACGAGGGTATAGTATGGAGGAATTGGAGTGCATTCCATAGAAGCCTATTTTTCGTGTTGTTTAGATTTGTGTGCCACAGTGCACCATGTCCAAATATATGCATGTTTATACTCATTTTTTTTTAGTTTCTCGAGAGGAACACGATGGTGATGTTTTGTTTTTTCTAATATGATGACTATGAAAATATTAGTCCATATTGCCTTTTATGAGTGCCACAGTGCATAGTTTGGCGTGTAAAGAGGGTCAATTGAGCTAGTTCAGAATATGGTCAATATTGTTGGACATGGTGTTGTGGTGTTGGCATTGATGTCAAAGAGGGACAAAAAGATCAATGTCAGACATGGTATTATGGTATTTTCATTATCAAGAAGATCAAATATGTCTGTGAGATACTGAAGCTCGGGGATAACGTAGTAGGTTGCGCAGAAGACATAATGTGAGGAATATATGAGTCCCTCATATTACCAGATCATCTCTAAGGTGGATCAATGCATAAAAATATTAAGAGAGAAGGAACGATTGAGTGAAGTGCAAACATAGTTTTTCAATTAAGAAAATCTATGCAAAATATTGTGGAGTAATCGTGGCTGTCCCCTTTTGAATTTTGGGAGTAATCAAAACCATTGAATCAAGGAGGAATCCTATCCGTTGATGTAGTTTTTGGGACAATTCAAGATCGTCAAATCGAGGGGAAGTCAGAGGTTGGGAAGAATTAGATATCAACTGATAGATCTGAAGCAGGAGCTTTGGATGGTTTCATAGTCGTTGGATCAAGATTCGATCTGGAATGTAGATTCGTCAGATTTCGTGGAGGAAATTCAAGTGAGATTTCAACCGTTAGATCATCTTGGGATCTATCCTAATCGTTATATATAACCAAGTGGAAGGACAAGATAAGAGGACCCAATAATACACAAAGTCTTGAAACCCCCGAAGTCCCAAAGTGAATAAGGGCCATCAGATCTAGGAAATGCATGGTGGTCGTTGGATGAGGATAGGTGGGTCCAATGGTGGTCAACTCCGGCATTGACCACTCCAGTGAAAAGGAACTTAGAAAATGTAAGTTTACCCGAAGGCTGAAGCCCCAAAGTCACTAACTTCCGTCAACCGTTGATATGGAGTGAAAATACTGGAACCGTCAGATCACACTAAAGGAAAGAGGACGGTCAACTCCGGTGATGACCACTCCGGTGAAAAGGGGGCTAGAACATGTAAGTTTACCTGAAGGCTAAATCCCTAGAGTCATGAACTCTCATCAACCATTAGATAAGGAAATCCCATCAACCGTTGATCTAGAGTAAAAAATGTCAGAGCGCGGACAACTCCGACCTTGAACTACTCCGATGATAAACAACTTAGATGAACCAAGAACTCCTGAACCCTAGATTTCCAGAATAAATAGAGGCCATAGGATCAATACAAGAAATATCTACGGTGATAGATATATTCGACACTTCACCAATTCAGGAGGATTAGATCGAAGTCTCAAAGTTTCATATTCCTGAAGCAACGACAACCGTCAGATCAATAAGAAACTTCAAATGAACCTACGACCGTTAGATCCAAGAGGCGGAAATGTGACATATCAGTAGGCCCACGTCAACAGGACCATTTTAGTAATATATGACACGTGGCCCAATCATATGATGACAAGTGTAAAAATATATATGGTACATAAGGTCTGTGAAAGTCACAAATCAGGGTGACACATGGCACAAAGAATTAGAGTTCACATCATCTTGAATGAAGTTAACAAGCCACATCACTCTGGTATTATAGCCTCTAGGGATGTTCAACTTCTCCTACTAGAAAAATGCCCGAAGCACCGAAGGGCGAAGTCGGGAACTAATGTTGGTTGTTGATCTAAGATTCTCCAGGTTCTCTCATGATCGTTAGATCAAGCATAGTGGAAGGATATATTAAGCATGAGATTTTAACCGACAATAGGCGGTCATCATCGTGTTATGACTTATTCGATAGGTAAACCTTTAGAGGGATTGAACTACTTCATAGTTCGAGTAGTCCGAAGTCTCGGAGTCATGAATAGCCGAATACCCAAAGAGTGAGAGCTCCTTTGTGCCTAAGCCCACAGTCCTAACTCCTAGACATGTGAAGGTTATTAAGTAGGGAAGTTCTAATATGAAATTTGACGGAATTTTCTCTGGAAGAATTAGAAAACTGCAAAGGGCGGATTCCCGAAATGTCGAAATCCAGAAGAGAATGAGAATCGTCCATCTCAACTTGCAAATAAAACAAGACCATCAATATGGATAAGTGATTAAGCACTCGTTTGTCTTAGCACTTAGTCACCACCTATGGTCATATGGAATAGAGGTCCTGAAAGTGCGTCTATGTGAATTCAACATACAAAGGAATAATGTTTCCTCAGCTAGGAAGAAACTTTCAACCAAAGAGGATCTGGATTCTTCCAGATTGATATTAAGTGGTCAAATACATCCAATGCATTGGAAAGCTAATCAAAAATATTAAATGTGATTTGTTGGATAATGGGAGACACAACATAAGCTTAAGGATAAAATAATAAGGCATGGGATCAAGTTAAAAGAAATCGATCCATACCTGTGATCGATTTATGTAATTCCCTCTTACTAAATTTGAATAGCATTCACATTAATGTGTGAAATAATAATAGAGGCAGATATTAATTGTAAATTAAATGACAAATGATATTATTGTTAACTTAAATGAAGAGGTGAAATGGTCCAAACAAAGAGACACAATTATTCAACTCTCACACCATTTGGAATACTATATAATCAAGAAACAACGGTGAAGCGGTGTCTCTATAGTCCAGATAAAAAGATCAAAACAGAAGCAGAGTCCAAGAAGAGGAACCAATGATACTTATGTCGTGAAGGTGGAAGGGAGGAGCACAGAAGGATTCATATCATTTACTAAGTAAAGTGTGAATTAAGGGAGTTGGTGCTTCTTAGGGTTGGTGCCCTAAAGTTAAGGGAGTTGGTGCTTCCTAGGGTTGGTTCCCTAAAGACAAGGGAGTTGGTGCTTCTTAGGGTCGGTGCCCTAAAGTTAAGGGAGTTGGTGCTTCCTAGGGTTGGTTCCCTAAATACAAGGGTGTTGGTGCTTCCTAGGGTTGGTGCCCTAAAAGATAAGGGAGTTGGTGCTTCCTAGGGTTGGTGCCCTGAAGAAGGGGATTTATGTCTCCTAGAGTTGGTTCTCTAAAAAAGATTGGTGTCCTTCACTATTCTTTATATAACATTGTAATTCCTATTAATTATATTTATATAATTGATTTCAATACAAGATTATTTATTGATCTATTGTGGTGATTCATAAAGTAA
>JASDQU011245941.1:0-25923 GCA_032191745.1 Picea mariana | reverse complement strand
CCGGGGGCTCGCCCAAACCACCGAAAGCTGCTATTTTCCCAATTTATTGACCAAACCAGAACCAAGAATTTTCTCAACTAAAAACAGTACAGAAGAAGATTAAACATGTGACCAATAGCAAGGATATCCTCTACAAAGTTCAACCGAAAAGACGGTTTTACTTTGGGAGTTAACAGGATTAATATGGTATTTTTCCACTGTTTGAGTTCTTGGATCACTGGATTGATCCTCTCCTCTTCCTTGTCCTAGCATTGGACCTTTGGATCCTCCTCCATCCTTGTCCAAAGTTGTGATGCTTTATCGAACAATTCCACTACTATGCTAACCTACTTCTATATATCCTGTAGTTGCATCATTGCTTCATGCTTCCTTTTCTCCTTTACTGCCGGTGGATTTGTTGGTGTGAGCTATTCTCGGAGACCCTCGATCTCCTTCTAATATCGATCAATTACCTGCACAGTCTAGTCGATATTTTCTATGGCTGGGAGTTCGTTTCCTTGCGCAGTGCTTGGAAGTTTCCCAAAAATTTCTCCCACTCTTCGTTCCATTTTGTTCCTGCGTTCTTTCGCCTCCTGAGTTTCGGATTTGGCCTGCTCACAATATTTTCCCAGTGCTTCCTGCTTATTTGTTTCTTGTTGTAGCTCGATTAATTTTTTGTGTGCCCGCGACTGCATCTCGTGGTCGACGCTAACCTGCAATTTGTACAGTGCCCTTGATGGCATCCACATCAAGACCAATTGGATGTGGTCCAAATCCTTCAGTGGTTTCTTTCTCACAATCTTGTCCATTTGCAACATGCTAGGTTTTATGTAGACCATTGCGTGTGTGTGTGGCATTGGAAGGACTGGGTCTCAGTCTTCTACCTCCACTCTTTCATTGGTATGTGTTGTCGACGACTCTATGCCTCTGCTAGTACTTTCTCTTTGGGCCTCCCCAAGTGTCCTGAGGAGTTGTCCCATTTCATCCAGCTCTTTTTGTAGTTTGTCCCTATGATGTACTGCGTGATTGAAGTCTTCTAATAGACAGTCCTGGACCATTCTAGCAATCATTTCTCCATATTCCTCCATGATCGTATAGTCTGGTGATGCTCATTGCACGTTTGATTACTTGTGTGTGCCTGCTACCTATACAGCCGATATCATAGTTCCCCCTGGTTCCTGTGTGATGGGATTTAGGGCGGTCTCCTACGCTCCCTTAGATTGTTTCGACTGTATGTTGGTCGCTTTCTTCCCCTTTTGGGTTCCTATCTACTTTTACCCTTCGTCTTCTTGATTCGACTTGTTTTGGCCCGTCCTTGGTTTCTTGGGCACTAGGATTTGCAGAGGCTGTGTTTCCACCAGCATTGCCTCTCCTTCTGTTGTTCTTTCTGGTACTTCCCGGGGAATGGATGGGATTCTCCATTCATCAGAACATTTGTTGATGACCATGTTGATATCACCCTCTGTGATTTAGTAGTACATCTGTAGCCATTATTTATCTAGATCCTGCCTTGTTTTATCCACATGGATTGACATGTAGCCCAGAAGTTAGCGATATCCCCATATCACGTGACAACCTCTAGTGTTATTCTCCATGATCAATTGATAGCTTCTCGTATGTCCCATAGGTATGATTCAAATATGATTCCATTCTCCCTCTTATGCCTGGCCTGTGGCCCAGATTTCAGTAATAGATATCTCGCTCTCGCTGGTTGTAGTCTAGTACCAAAAATTACATACTCTGGTTCCCGCCATCCCATGAAGGCTATGAGGGTGAGAAGCCATGAGTAATGGAATTCTATACTGAGGTCTTGCGCATCCTTGCAGTTCACTTGGAACAAGTTTAATAGATAATGTGCCCAGATCATAGAGGTGCCTTCTACGCATTAATCTACAACTATGATGACTCCTGCTAGTACTTCATCTTTGCGACATTTCTTAACAATTTACAGGCTAAGATCTTTTCTCCCAATTGTGTCATTGCATTGTTGATCTGTTTGATTATAATTCCTCTTGTTCCCTTGGCGGTATCATCTTTCTTCTTCATTTCCTCTGCTAACGCTTTCTCCTTGGATTTATCATCCAGAATTAGCACGAGATCCATGCCCTGACTAGGTAGTCCTTTTATCTGCATGATAAGCTCAATAGTTATGGTGATGGGTTTGTCTAGCCATATATCCCATCTATGTGTGATTGCTAACAATTGCTTGATGCATGTTGTCATGTACTAGCCTCTGCCAAAATGTGGAAGTTTGAGCAAACCTAAAATTCTTGTTTTATCCATTCCAATTGCCCAATGATGTGGTTGGATGATCATTTCTCCAAATTGGTTTACCACTATATTCTGCATAAATACCCTCGGTGCAAGTTTCGAGTACTTGGCTTCATCTGATACATAATGGTCGGAATACTTGAGCTTCCTGACATGACCTAGTAGTTGTGGATCTACCTGTACTCCATCTGGTATGCGTGGTAGCATAATTTTTGTTGTCAGTTTCTTGCGAGGTGATCTTGGTATATGAACTTTGTCTTCCTATTGTAGTGGTTGGTTCAAAGTTCCAACAACTCTCGGTTTCTCCCTTGTAAGCCACTCTGGCCAAGCCGAGGTAGTTCCAGTAGTCTCCTCTATTCGTTGACCTAGACTGGGTGCCTGTGACTTGTTTGGTTGCACTGCTTCTCCCATATTCTGTGTCATTCTGTTAACTTCCATGGCTACTTTAGTGCTTTCTGGTTGCACTTCCTATTGGATTTCTGCTTCCTCGTTCTGAGGCTCCTATGCCACTACTGACATATCCTTTTTCATGGCCTCTTCTTGTGGCTATTGAATCTCTTCCAGTATCAGTGTAGAGTTAACCGATATCATCTCTAGGGATGGGATTTTGTCGATATCGACGATCTCCAGATGTTGTTGCTCATTTTCTTCCAGTGGTCCTCGTGACCTAGTTTGAACCCTGGTCGGTCTGGTTGTCTGGCCTGGTTCTATGAGCTTCGATGGTGCCATAGTGGTGACTATCAAAGATTTTTTGAGTTTGAATGACTTTGGTGAGCTCTGTGGTCTTGCTCTGTTCGCTCTGGCTATTGTTTCTCTCTCTCTATTCTCCTTTCACAAATAGACTAGTTGCTTCTGTGCTCGCGTGTTGGATGGGCTTGTCATGAAGCTTGTCGAGGATGCTTCCTCCATGATGTGATTAATGCACCATAGCCGTGGGTTTAATTCACCTGCGGAAGTTTCATACTTTCCATTATGGTTACTTTTCTGTTTCTAGATTACGTGTTTAATGTGATATTCCATCAGTCCTTACCGTGCTTTAATTTATCTTAGTGTTGTCCTGTCATACTGCTTTTGCCAACTTTTTGTTTCCCGCTCGTTTTTATTTGGTATGTAACCATTTTCCTTGACTTTGTTGAATTCATGTTTCAAATGTTATGCAACCTTTCTATCTCTAGCGTGCTTCAGGCTTTTTAGTTTTGTTTCCTCTTTTTTTTTTTGCTATGCAGTGGGTGGTCGACTGTCCTTGTACAACTTTAGTCAACTCCCGTTGATCATTCCTCTAAGGTCTATGCATGCTAAATCTCTTAATTCCATAGCTTCTCCATCTGTTATATATTTTACCTCGTATGGTCCTAACCAATGCATTCTCAGCTTTCCTAGGTGATGAAATAAATTGTTGTCATAGATCAATACTAGATCTCCTTCCTTGAACGTCTTCTTCTTGATGTGTCGATCGTGCCAAGCTTTGTCTCTGGCCTTCTACACGTTTTGATGGAATCATGCCAGGATTCGGTCTTCCTCCATTGACAATAGTCGATTCAGTCTTTTCTGTATTGCGCCTCCTTTGGTCATTTGTGTGATAGTTGCTACACGTAAACTGGGTACTAAAACTTCTAATGGCACTGTTGCTTCTTGGCCATAGACCAGTTTGAATGGTGTGTGCCCTATCATCTTTTTGCATGTCATCCTATATGCCCATAATACTACTGGTACTTTGAGGTCCTAGTCATCTCTGTTGACGTTATAGATCTTTGTCAGTGCATTCTCTAGAATTTTGTTAAAGGATTCTACTGTTCCATTCGCCCGTGGATGATACGGTGTGCTTTTCTGGTGGTGAACTTCAAACTCTTATAGCATCAAGAAAATGGTGTTATTTATGAAGTGTGTGCCTTGGTCACTCATCAAAACTCTTGGGCACACAAACCTAGTAATTACTTGTTCAAATAAGAAGTGTGCAGTTGTCTCTGCACTGCAGTCTTTTACTGGTGCGGCTTATGCCCATCTTGTTAAGTATTTTGTCGTGGTGATGATGTATCTTGCCCCTATTCTTTTGGTTGGTGGGTTAATTGGTCCCTCAAATTCTATTTCCCATTTATCAAATGCCTGTAATGTCACTTGCGGTTGTAATGGAATATCATTCCTTCTGTTGGGTTTGATTACCCTTTGATAGACATCACATCTCTGATAGTACTCTTTCGAGTCTCTATGGATCATTGGCCACCATAATCCTGTGTGGAGTACCTTCTGCATGGTAGCTTTTCCTACATAATTCTCTCATGCCATTCCCTCGTGGGATTCTACTAAAATTCTTGGTTGTTCATTCTCTAACACGTACCTTCACAAGATGATATTTGCGCCCATCTTGTATAGATGTCCTGCGATCAGTTGATAGTCAGTTGCATGGACTACCAGGTTCTTCTTCTGCGTGATGGTATATTCTTGTGGTGTGGTACCTATGCTCAAGTACTAGATGATCTTTGTGAAGTAGTCATCAGCAATTTGTACTGAGAATAACTGTGCATCCAAAAAGTTGTCTTCTAAGTTCGTGGGTTCTTCTCCATTTGTGACCCATGATAGGTGGTCAGGTCCTACATTGATTTTTCTTGGTTTGACTATTACTTTGAAGTCAAATTCTTGAAATAACAATAACCATTGACAGATTCTCCCCCCCAACACTAGCTTGTTGACTAGGTATTTCAGGGCTGAGTGATCTATAAACATCCTAAAATGTTTCCCCAATAGGTAATGTCTGAACTTCTGCAGTGTGTAAACCATAGCTAGACCTTCTCTTTCTTTCGTGTTATAATTCTATTCCGAGTCTGATAGTTTTCTTCTTGCGAATGGTATCAGGTGATCCAAGTCTCCTGCTCCTGGTTGTGCTAAGATAGCTCCAAGTGCTATCTTTGATGCATCTACATGCACATGGAATGTCTTTTCCCAGTCTGGAAATACTAATATTGGTGTAGTAACCATATTTTCCTTCAAAGTGTCCAAACCATGTTGACACACATCATTCCATTTATATTTTGTATCTTTCCTTAGCATATTTTCCAATGGTGTTGTGATCTACACATAACCTTTGATGAATTTTCCGTAGTATCCTATGTTTCCTAATGTCACTCGTAGCTAACAGACTATTTCTAGTGTTAGTAAATTGATGATGACTGCGATCTTTGCTAGATCAACCAATAGCCCCCGTTTGCATACTATATGGCCCAATAATATCCCAAACGGTGTTCCAAATATGCATTTCTTGATATTCAGTGATATCTGGCACTGTCTGCATCGTTCCAACATTAGTCATAACACTTCCACATGGTGTTTCAATAGACTGTAAACTGTCCAATTATCCAGGTATACTTCGATAAATTGATTGATGAATTCCTTAAATGCTGTGATAACCACTCTGGAGAATATGGTGGGTGCATTCTTTAGTCCAAACGACATGACTGTGTACTGATAAGATCCCCATTTCATCGCGAACGTGGTCTTGTGTCTATCCTCGTGTCCTATCTTAATCTCATGGTAGCCTGAGAATCCATCAGTGAGTGAGTAAGCTTCATGTCCCCCCACATTCTCTAAGACTTCATCTGTAAATGGTGTAGGGAATGGGTCGTGTAGGCATGCATCGTTCAAATTTCTCAAGTCGACACATATCCTAATCCCTCTTCCTTGTTTCTTTTCTTGTACTACCATTGGGATTATCCATTCTGATTCCTCGACTAGTTTGATTATGCTAGCTTCGAGCATGTGGTTGATCTCCTCTTTAACTTTCTGTTTATATATGGGTTTCAGTCTATATGGTCACTGTCTAATCGGTATCTCTTCAGGTCTGAGTGGTATCTTCATCTCTGCCAATTCTCCTTCTATACCCTTCATCTCTATAAATTTTGTAGGAAACAAGTCGTTCTATTCGCGCAACAATTTTGTGATGGTTTCTAAGGTCTGCTCATCCCAGTAATCTCCAATGTTGGATATTTTGGGTTGTTCAGTTGTTCTGATGTTAAATTTATTTACCTTGATTGGCGCAGAAATCACTTTGGATTCTATGGGTGGTCCCTCCACATCTCTTTCACCTTCTACTTCTTCAATCTGAATATCACGTGGGTCATCTTCGTCTGGTGCCTCCTCCTGTACATGGTAACATGACAGTAGTTCCTTGACTGTCTTCTTATTCCACTGTTTTTCTTTTGTGATAGTTTATATTTCTGGTTCTTTGATGAATATTACTCTTCTTATTTGTTTAAGGGTTGCATCTATGTTGGGGTTCTCATGCTCGAATGAGAAAGTGACTGCAAAGTTTTGTTGCAATATTTGCCATGTTGTAGTTCCTTTGCGCAATTCTTGGTCTATGTACCAGTTCATTGGTATGCCCTCTAAAGTATGTATGAAGTGATGAGGCCATTCCTCAGGTGGTGTCATTTTCCATAGAATTATACACGCCTCCAAGTGCTTCGATGGTGATCTGTTTCCATCGTACTTCTGTTGTTTGTTGTTTTTTTGTTCTGCGTCGAACTTTATGTGCAGTAATTTCTTACATTGATACTATTATGTGATAGTCTCCTTGTGTGTGCCCCACCATCTTGCGGGTGTGGCCTTGAGTTCTAAATCCAGTGCTCATAGCCTCTAGTTCTCTAATACTTCATCTTCATATTGTGTCAAGAATGTTTCCAAATCATTTAGCCTGTGGAAACTAGGTGGTTCTCTGATTTCTATGCCTATCCACCATACTAAGCGATATATTCTTGCACATATTCTCCTAGATACTTTGTGTAGTCTCTGTTGTCAATTTTCTAACGTGGTGTCTGATTCTGTTGCACATGAAGTAATGCTTCACTAATTAAGTACCTTGTCTACATTTGGGTTTACATAGTCCTCATCGCACGATACAACTAGCCAATCTCCTCTAAGTCCAGGCAAGTGGGTTCTACAAAACTCTCCTCTTCTGATGGATCTAGTGGTGCTATGACCCTGTAATATCCAGATTCAAATGTTATTTTCCTTGTTTTCAAGTTAATTATGGCATGGTTGTCAAATGCCCAATCCAGACCGAGTAGTTCTAGGTACGGTGTTGTGACATCTACTATTTCGATGACTTCAAAGTCTGCTTTAGTGCGCACTCCATCAAGATCTACTGTTACTCTTTTCATTCTACCTATTGGTAGGACTCTATGCTGGTTTGCTATTTTTAGTTGGACATTTGAGTATCCCAATGTTGTCTCTCCTATGCATTGCCATGTCTTCTTTGGTAGTACATTCACTTTGGACCCTAAGCCTAGTATAATGTCTCCCATATTGAAATCCCCAATGTTAGCATTCAGTCTAAATTCCCTACTTGTTCTTCTTTGGTATCCCTGTTTTCTAGGGATAACTAGGAGATCATGTATTGAGGCCCACAGGTCCTAGACATGGAGTAATGAGAGCAGGATTGACCCGAGGACGGCCCTGGAGGGCCCATCCTTCTTCTTCTTTTCCATAATTGTCCTATCAACAGCAGCAACATCCATCACCATCGGCTTGGACTTGCATCAGAGAAGACTCTTGCTCCATGAGGTAATTGGTCCAGGTATCATGGTATGTGTCATGTTTGATCATTATAAATTTCTTATATATGCATCAGGTTCCTTACATTTCTGATAACTTCTTGGATCTTACACTAACCCACTTGACCATTGTTGGGGGGATTAACGGGGTGCCCTAGCAAGCTTGTATCAATGGGTTTTGGTTAGCCACCAGGGGGGATTTGAAGAGCCATCATCTACTCCCACCATACAATCACTTTACAACTTATCTCCCATACATCCATCCCATTCCCTTAGTCTGGGCATTAGGATGACCTACTTGAGGGGTTACACTCCGTCCCGTGGGAAGAAGGGGCTAAAGGCCGAGGGGGTAAAAGAAGCTGGTAAAAGATAAAAGCCATAGAAAATAAAACCTAGAGATGCTTCACCCAGGGATCCCCAAGAAGACAATAAAAGTCCTCTTGATAAGAAAATAAAGGCACTCGAAGAAAATAACAAAACAAGACCTAACCAAGAGGATGGGAGGTCTCATCACGAGCTGGCCCATTATGTTCATAGGTATCTNATGCCAATGTAGTGTCCTCTGCTCAGACCTTGAATTAAAAAAGAAAGAAAAAGAAATAAGAAAAGAATAAAGGCAATAAAGGGGCTTGGAAAAAAGTGCATCCATGACGGGTACATCTCTCCTCCTACAAAGGCACCCACAGACAATACCCACCCCTGGTCTTCACTATGACTGGACTTCCTTAGACCATATCACTTCATGAACATGGCTTGAATAATCTTTTGTGGAAACTTTCCTCTTCTTATGGATACTAGCCCAATAGGTTGTTTTGTCTATTTATTCAACTTTGTATAGTAGATCAGTGTAATGTCTTTGAGCTATTAAAGGATATGATAGGGGTTTTATGCATGTATTTGATCAATTTAATGATGAAATATGATTGACATTGCTATGATCCCAAGGACTAATGAGCCCATGGAGGGCGAAGTTTTTGATGTGCATGACCATACCCTACGGACAAGTACCAGTGGACTGATACACATGGGGATATGATTAGCTTGGACCTCCATGGGGCTGAAGATCCCATCAGCTGGTTGTTGGGATGGTAGAGACAAGACAACATTATGATGAGCCTTTTCCCGAGAATAAAGAAGGACGTTCCACCCAGGACACTTTGGCAGAGCCCGGCCTAGGGGGGATCACCCACTTCAGATGGAACGTTTGCCCCTTGATGGACAGGACGTCACCCAGCAGAGCAGGACGTTATCCTGAGTGTGTGGCAGTGTGATGAGGCTATTTGGCACATGTGGCAGCTTGGAGGATCCCTAGAAGGGCATACGTCTGGCTTCTGGATGCTGGATATGCCCAAAAAGGGCCAACGTCTCCCTCAGAAGGGCTTGATGTCCCACTTCTTTCTCATATTATGTCATTTTTCTAGTAGTTAATGAAAAAACAGTGTAAATTTTGTAGTCAGCCTTGTCGGCTGTTTTAATGACCTATTTTTTTATTGAAAGGTCATGGATTGGTATAAATTGAGGATGTTTTTCCTCATTTTGAACATAACACAACTCACTCTCTTGTGAGCTCTTAAAACTTGCACCCTAGTTTTGTGCTCTTAGTCTTTTAAAGTGAGGCGCAACTCTTCTTGGAGGATTTCTCTTGGCATTTATGGTGTTTCTCTCATGGAAGGTTTACAACTAGGGTTTGATTATGCATTCTTCATGATATGTAAGTGAATTTTTCATGCAAAACTTCTCAAGTGAATGGTTGTAGGCTTAATTTCTTACATTTTGCTATTATATTTCTATTATATTGTTGAATCTTGAAACCCTAGGTAGCAAGCACACTAGTAGGTCATTGCTATGTCCCCACGTTTGAGAAATAATTTCATCCATTGATAAAGGAAGATATAGCCTAGCTATTTCTACACTTCTCTCCCTTTTTCTGAGTTAGCATTAAAGTTATAGGTTGAAAAGAGGAGACGTCCTAGGCCTAGTTGAATCTACACCTAGGGTTTTAACCTTTAGGGTTTGAAAGCCTTGCCCTGCAACACTTTCTCCCTTAGACCTGTACTTTGAAGCTATCCATTTTTCCAAGTGTATTTAGAGAAAGAGGAAGGAGCATGAGGCCTTGCTTAACCAACACCGAAATGAGCCTCCTTCCCTTAGGGTTTTGATTCTAGGGCCCTTCCATTCCAACACCTTGGAACCCTACTCTCTAGTCTCTAAGTGTAAGTCCTCCCGAGATCTTTTGCCCTTACTTTTGACTCCATTTTACCCTAAGGAACTAGTTAGACTCACAACGTTGAGCTTTTGCTGTGTAAAATCATCTTTTAAAACTTTCATCTTTTGAAACCCTAACTAACCCTAACGCCACTAACTAGGCCTAACGTCATACTTGATGCAGCAACCCTTCTAACTAGCAAATAAGCAATTAAAGATGACGTCAAGAATTTATTGAGCTATTGTTGAGTGAAAATACTATTGGCTTGGTCATTGTTATAGACATTGATGAATTGGTGATCTTGCATAAGCTATTTAGTAAAACGTTGACCTCATTTTGTCTATTATATTTCTTATTAAATGAAATCGGATAATTAAGAAGTACTAACCCTTTGAATTATAACCTGCAAATATACATATTGTGTTGTTAATGTCTTGTTTCGGGCAGGTGTTCTCAATGGGGAATTCACTCCTTTATTGGCTTATTAGCCTGATTATCTGATATTGGTGGTAACCTGAGAGGAGGGAAAACCTTACTTCTTGACCTTATATTATTTTCCTCTTCAAACCCCAGGTTACTGGGGACGTCTCCCCTAGGCTAACCTCCCTAAACAGAAAGAGCACCCCATTGAGGTGACATTGGGTGGGGAGGTTCCTATTACGCCAATTTGTCCACCATCTTGTAGTCTATGACCTTAAGTACAAATTGCGTGATAACATTTTGGCGTTGTTGCCGGGGAACATTGAGTCAATCTTCCTCAACGAAAAATCCTTTGTTAAGCCTTGCCTCAAAGACCTTTCTCTTACAAGCTTACCTGGCGACTCCACTAATATTTTTTCCCCTATTCTTTGATAGTTTCAGAAAAACTATCTGGTGACTCCACTAATATTTCTTAGGGTGCCACATTACTTTATGTGATATTTTCAAATTATGGGATCATGGCACACTGGGAGAAAATGTATCCAAGTATTGACTTCAAAAGTCTTCAAGGATACCCAAGTTACTTTGATACAAAGTGGCTAAACGACTCTCCAATGTTTTTGGGCCTCCCAGCTCCTCACATAGTAAGTTTTTTGGAGTATTTGAGTGAGATAAAGTTGGGAGGAGAGGATGCTCTTATGAAGTTGTTTTTGCTCACCCTGCCGCCTACTTACAAAAATGTTTTAAGAGTTGTTGCAAGGACATGGGTATATCATCTTTCATACACCTCATCAGTAATTTTATCGACCTTACTAGGCCAAATTGCCAAACATATGAAGATGTCCTTCAAAACCTCATGATAACCTTACACCACAAAGGATTCACCACTGAGATTGTAGAAGATCTCAGGAGGGCTTATCATGATCAATACCAAGAATCCTCTGATATAAGAGACGAGGTTTATGAAGACCATTATCAACCCCTTGAAGAAGAGCAAGATCTCTTCCATAATCCAATAGAATGCAACAAAGATGTAACCAAAAAAGTGAATTATAAGGATGAAGCATCAGTAATCGCTCCTCAGTCTGATGAAGCTCTCCAGGATCCTGTCATTCCTACACAAGATGAAGAGAATGAGGTGAGCCATTTTGATTCCTTTGATGATACCTTGTTCTATGACTCAGAGAATGAAGAAGGAGTGGAACCCTTGGACAAGCTAGATCCCCTATGTCTCAAAACTGGAGATGTAGAGGCAGATCTTCCACCTGATGAAGCTATCCAAATACTTGAAGCTCTTGCACAAGAAGGATTAAGAGAGGTAAATTATTCCCTGTTCCAAGTTTTTAGTGGTTCTTTGCCTTATGACACAGAGAGTACATGAGTATTGGATGTTTTGACTCCTCCATGTTATGATACTGACACTGACATAGCTGATTTTGACGAGTTCATACATGTTGAGAGACGTAGATGGGATGCATTTAGTTATGATACAGATCCCATCTATGACATAAAAATTCATCTTCAGACGTTGCCCTTGCAATTGCCACAACAAATTACTTTTGACCAGTGGCAACAAGGAGATGAGGTTTTTACCCATACCTTCCAAAGGGCCAAGGATGACCTAGTACCTTATTTTCCTGATGATTTTTGGTCATACCTTGAGGACTTTGATGACTATTCTTCTGAGCATTTGGACTTATTTTTTGAAGATGATTGTCAATCCCCTATCTGCTCATATTTTGATACAAGTGAGAACATTGTTTGCCTAAGGAAAGTCTCTCATGGATTTTCACTCCAACCACCTGTTGTTACTTTACCGTTCCTTTCCATTAAAGGTGTGCTTGGGAAGTATATTTTTAATGTTGAGTTTCCTTTTAGGAAAACCTTGAACTCCAAAGGTTAGTTGGGTACTGTGTGTTTCAGTCAGTTTTTCAACTTTCCCATTTTAGTTTTCCAGTCGTCTGCTAGATCTTTGTCGATCCCTTCTTTGACTTCAGGGTGTGAGGATGTCCTAGGTAACCAGTTTGCAGGTCCTTTGAGTCAGTTTTCTAAACCTTTCATTTTTTATGACCCTTTCTTGAAGTGGATTGAGTACTTTCCTCAGAGATGGACTTGGCAGGATTTTATCCCTCCCACCCGCCTCCATGAGTTAGATTCTGACTTTTCTGATGATATGATATACATTGTAAATCATGACATTTTTTTGCTTGAATTATCGTTGTTATGGTTTATGATGAAGCACAAAGGCAGGTATCAAGGAACGTTACTGGATTGGCTTCACTAGTTGTTTGAATACACTAACATGCAACCAACAGGTAAGTATAGGTAAGTGTTTCACTTTCTATTTGCATTTATGATTACTTTATATACATATATTATATTTGTGGGGTGGCAATACCACCCCACCATTGTTGTTGATGCCCTATTCGAGTGTGAGAAGGTCTGCAGGTTTATGCCAGAGATGCTAAGGTTCTCATGCGCTCTACGATGAGCATATGTCCCCGAGTTGGAGCTAGATGTTATCCCCATTTTCCATGGATAACTAGGAGATCATGTCTCTCTGCCCACAAGTCCTAGACATGGAGTAATGAGAGCAAGATTGACCTGAGCACGGCCCTGGAGGGCCCATCCTTCTTCTTCTTTGCCAGAATTGTCTTATCAGCAACAGCAGCATCCATCACCATCGGCTTGGACTTGCATCAAAGAAGACTCTTTCTCCATGAGGTAATTGGTCCAGGTATCATGGTATGTGTCATGTTTGATCATTATAACTTTCTTATATATGCATTAGGTTCCTTACATTTCGAATAACTGCTTGGATCTTACACTAACCCACTTGACCATTGTTGGGGGGATTAACGGGGTGCCCTAGAAAGCTTGTATCCATGGGTTTTGGTTAGCCACCAGGGGGGATTTGAAGAGCCATCATCCACTCCCACCATACTATCACTTTACATCTTATCTCCCAAACATCCATCCCATTCCCTTAGTCCGGGCATTAGGATGACCTACTTGAGGGGTTACACTTCGTCTTGTGGGAAGAAGGGGCTAAAGGCCCAGGGGGTAAAAGCAGCTGGTAAAAGATAAAAGCCATAGGAAATTAAGCCTAGAGATGCTTTGCCCAGGGATCCCCGAGAAGGCAATAAAAGGCCTCTCGATAAGAAACAAAAGGGACCCGAAGAAAATAACAAAACAAGACCTAACCAAGAGGATGGGAGGTCTCATCACGAGCCAACCCATTATGTTCATAGGTATCTAGCAGTATGACATTGCCATTATCTGGTCACCACACTAGGGNCCAGTGGGTAACACTGTCAGCTCTGGTCAACACGCCAAGGCAGTGTCCTCTGGTCAGACCTTGAAGTAAAAAAGAAAGAAAAAGCAATAAGAAAATAATAAAGGCAATAAAGGGGCTTGGAAAAAAGTGCATCCATGACGGGTACAACTCACCTCCTACAAAGGCACCAACAGACAATACCCACCCCTGATCTTCACTATGACTGGACATCCTTAGACCATATCACTTCATGAACATGGCTTGAATAATCTTATGTGGAAACTTTCCTCTTCTTATGGATACCATCCCAATAGGTTGTTCTGTCTATTTCTTCAACTTTGTATAGTAGATTAATGTAATGTCTTTGAGCTATTAGAGGATATGCTAGGGGTTTTATGCATGTATTTGATAAATTTAATGATGAAATATGATTGACATTGCTATGATCCCAATGATTGATGAGCCCATGGAGGGCGAAGTTTTTGATGTGCAGGACCATACCCGACGGACAGGTACCAGTGGACCGATACACATGGGGATATGATTAGCTTGGACCTCCATTTGGTTGAAGAGCCCATCAGATGGTTGCTAGGATGGCAGAGACAGGACAACGTTATGACGAGCCTTTGCATGAGAAGAAAGAAGGGCGTTCCACCCAGGACACTTTGGCAGAGCTCGGCCTAGGGGGGATCACCCACTTCAGATGGAATGTTTGCCCCTTGATGGACAGGATGTCACCCAGCAGAGCAGGACATTATCCTGAGCATGTGGTAGTGTGATGAGGCTATTTGGCACGTGTGGAAGCTTGGAGGATCCCTAGAAGGGCCAATGTCTGGCTTCTGGATGCTGGACATGCCCAAAAAGGGCCAACGTCTCCCTCAGGAGGGCTTGGCGTCCCACTTTTTGCTCATATTATGTCATTTTTCTAGCAGTTAATGAAAAAATAGTGTAAATTTTGTAGTCATCCTTGTCGGCTGTTTTAATGACCTATTTTTTAATTGAAAAGTCATGGATTGGTATAAATTGAGGACATTTTTCCTCATTTTGAACATAGCACAACTCACTCTCTTGTGAGCTCTTAAAACTTGCGCCCTAGTTTGGTGCTCTTGGTCTTTTAAAGTGAGGTGCAACTCTTCTTGGAGGATTTCTCTTGGCATTTATGGTGTTTCTCTCATGGAAGGTTTACAAATAGGGTTTGATTATGCATTCTTCATGATATGTAAGTGAATTTTTCATGCAAAACTTCTTAAGTGAATGGTTGTAGGCTTAATTTCTTACATTTTTCTATTATATTGCTATTATATTGCTAAATCTTGAAACCCTAGGTAGCAAGCACACTAGTAGGTCATTGCTATATGTCACCATGTTTGAGAAATAATTTCATCCATTGATAAAGGAAGATATAGCCTATCCGTTTCTACACTTCTCTCCCTTTTTTTGAGTTAGCATTAAAGTTATAGGTTGAAAAGAGGAGACCTCCTAGGCCTAGTTGAATCTACACCTAGGGTTTTAACCTTTAGGGTTTGAAAGCCTTGCCCCTGCAACACTTTCTCCCTTAGACCTGTACTTTGAAGCTAGTCATTTTGCCAAGTGTATCTAGAGAAAGATGAAGGAGCATGAGGCCTTGCTTAAGCAACACCGGAATGAGCCTCCTTCCCTTAGGGTTTTGATTCTAGGTCCCTGCCATTGCAACACCTTGGAACCCTACTCTCTAGTCTCTAAGTGTAAGTCCTCTCGAGATCTTTTGCCCTTACTTTTGACTCCATTTTACCCTAAGGCACTGGTTAGACTCACAACGTTGAGCTTTTGCTGTGTAAAATCATCTTTTAAAACTTTCATCTTTTGAAACCCTAACGCCACTAACTAGGCATGACGTCATACTTGACGCAGCAACCCTTCTAACTAGAAAATAAGCAATTAAAGATGACGTCAAGCATTTATTGAGCTATGGTTGAGTGAAAATACTATTGGCTTGGTCATTGTTATAGACATTGATGAGTTGGTGATCTTGCATAAGCTATTTAGTAAAACGTTGACCTCATTTTGTCTATTATATTGCTTATTAAATGAAATCAGATAATTAAGAAGTTCCAGGCAGGTGTTCTCAACAGGGACTTCACTCCTTTATTGGCTTATTAGCCTGATTATCTGATACTGGTGGTAACCTGAGAGGAGGGAAAACCTTACTTCTTGACCTTATATTCTTTGCCTCTTCAAACCCCAGGTTAATGGGGACGTCTCCCCTGGGCTAACCTCCCTAAATAGAAAGAGCCCCCCATCAAGGTGACATTGGGTGGGGAGGTTCTTGTTACACTAGTTTGTCCACCATCTTGTAGTATGTGACCTTAAGTACAAATTGCGTGATAACAGGGTGTGTAGGTGATTGATGGTGTTTGGTTCTATATTTTCTTCCCTCTTGCTGCTACATTTTTCTAGTATGTTTTGCAATATTTTCACAGATGAAGGATCACTTAACACTTTTACGCATGATTGCGAAAATTCTTTGATAATACTTACTTGTCCCTTAGGTTTCATTACGTTGGTATGATCCAATGATGGCAGAATTGCGCAATTGAAGTCGGTGTTGTGTCCACCTGCTGAAATTCTTGTATGGCTTCCTTAAAAGTCTTATTTTCTTTAATTGTGTCGAACTACTTCTTGGGGTCAGTGTTATTCTTTATCCATTGGTTTTGTGCTGGTTCCTGTCGAACTACGTCATTTCCTGTTTCTTTTCCTCCATGAGTGACTATGTTGATGTTCCGTCCATCATCCCTTGCTTCCCCTGAAATCCACTAAACATTCTGATTTTTTTGGTTCCTCTTTTCTTGAATCCTTACTAGTAGTGTCGGACATTCCTCTGTATCATGGTCCGATGCGCGACAATACATACAAGTCATTAGCGACAGTGGAAATTCCCATGCATAATGTCCTGGTTGCTCACAATTATGACATGTGACTGTGTGACATCCCCAAAAATAAATTATTTTTGAATTTGAAATTTCTTAGGAAAATTATTTCGTTTTTGGCAAATTCGAATTTGAAATTTTTTTTCCATTTATGGAAATTCCAAATTTTGAATTTCGTTAATTGTAATTAATGATTATGACTGTTGGGAAAAGATCTGATATGACTCAACTAACTACTTGACTATGACACTTGTATGAAACAAAATATTTCATATTTATTGCAGGAGGACAAATGGAACATCCATGTTAAAATCAGTTGACCATGACTCCATGAGTGGGGAACGTGTTGGAACTACCTCAGGGATGATTGTTACAAGTGAAAAATCAGGAATTTGGCCATTGGTAGCCCCTGAAAATCAAGGATTTGGAAAGCTACGAAAATTCCCAAGGGAGGAAAAAGACCTAGGCAATTTTGTTTTTGGATATACAACATATGTGATGAGGCAGGATGTTGCCTAGTATGCTGGGGGAAAATTTATTGTTTTATTGTTGTTATGAACATTACTTGCTGAATGTGAGGAAAGGAGAAGACTACTGAAGCTGAAGGCATTTGTTGAGGAGAATTTCCGAGTTAGCCTTCATGGATTCATGGTCAGGCTAGGGGGGGAACATGACAAGTGATTTGGCTACCCTGTTCTAAGGTTGGGAGGAACATGGTTGTTCCCTTTTTCTTTCTGTGCATTGGTTCAGATATGTTACTCTACCCCTTGATTGGATGAATTTTATATAGTTAGATATCTGATAGAATGCATCTATTAATTCTGTATCGAAGCATTTCTATGGATGAAACCTGTTCAAATGTTGTTGAACTTAAAACTGATAGAATGGACTAAACGAAGTCTGAATGAATTATTTATGTGGAATTAATTACAGAACGAATGTTATTATTTTTATTTGGTATATTCATTGTAAGATACACCCAGTTAAAATTCTTTTTGACTTCATTTTGTAGATTTGACAACTGTTATAACATGATAAACTACAGGATCACATCATGTTATTTGTTATAGGGACAACACTATTATTATAAAGAATGGACTAGTAAAATGATTCAGGATTTTCATTTTTTTGGTAGGAATATAATGTAAATTACAAATAGCATTACAAGCCATTGTGTATTAGACGTGGCAAGAACAGAGTTACAATAGTTAAAGTAATGAGTTAATCAAGCAGATATAAATATGAATTCTAGAAGATTCCTACCTATCATAAGATCATATGCTGATAGAGCATTCAAGTTTTACTGTCAAATTGTACAGACTAAAAAGACCCAAATTGGAACGAACAACCACTATATTAAGGGATTCACGAAATGTTAAGTGATGAATATATACATGCAATTGTGCATTCGACAATCATTATAGTAGGACGGCATAGAAATGGCATTATACAATTATCAAGTTCTGTACACATACCATGTAATTGAAAATGCAAACTTCTACCGGTTAGATAGAACCTCCCTACATAATCAAAGTATCGACAAAATGGTTATATGTACAAAATCGCATCTTTAGTCTGCGATTCTTTTTAACTATCCAATGCTTAGATCCAGTCTAACTATTACAAGTCTAGGATAAAGCATTTAAGCAGTAAACATGAGAAATATCGAAGTAAACAAAATGATAGAGAATTATAGAGATAATATGAAAATGTCTGTACAATAGGATTGAGTTTTCAAAGTATAGACCTTCAGAATTATATAAGCTCCTTCCATACAATGCATAACTGTAAGTTCAAATTTTGTAGATGTTCTAAACTGAATATACAATTTAAAATGACAGCCATAGTAATTAAATTGCCAGTTTAGGATGAAACCAAAGTGGTGAGAAGATTTGAATAATCGAACAGTCATTACATTATTTCAAACAAAAAGGAAAACAAAATCCTGTAGATAAATCTTCGAAGGAGTCATTACTTATAGCAGTCAGACCAGAAATTTAAGAATACAAGTGGGAAATTCCCTCTTTCCAACCACTATAGGAAACTGAGCGAAATTATACCGAACGTCTATAAATCTAAATTGCAACCGTGTCTACTAGGACTCTTGAAAGGTTTACAAAAGGGAACTCGAATTCCTTTTGCGCCGAAGATGAGAATAAAACATCCAAATTTTTTGTGCAGACGAAATCCTGGAAAGATTTATCATTTACGAATATCAGTAATTATATGAAAGAAAAGTAAGGAGAACACCAATAAAGTGATAATTGTTAATAACAGAGTATTCCAGGATAACACTTAACTTCTGATTCGCAAGCTTGCATGTTTTTATTTTCCCTTATCTCTTTCCATCTGGACAAACACCTAGGCTAAGGGTGGATGGTGCAATAACTCTCTAATGGGTAACCTCACATCAACAGGTCCCATAATTAGTGATACATACCAATTCTTGAAACGAATAAAATAAAAAGAAGGAAAACTTTACACAATGGCCATGATCTTAATGAAATGCAATAATCAACTATATTAAGTTTTCATTTTAATCCATAAATGGTACAAGGCATGCTGTGTGAAACATAGTACAATCTTTTCATACAGATTTGGGACTATACCTAGCTGGTTGATTCTAACCTTTCCAGAATCCAAATTGCATAAATTAGTTACAACTCAATAAACATTATAGAGATATCCCTTCTATTGAATTCCAAATGGATAGACCAAGATAAAGACAGTAACTATTATCAGCAAAGGGTCTAATGTACCATAGTATATCACTACTGAACTATTCAAATCACAGAGGTCACATTTTATTTGACCCCAGACAAAAATCCCTTAGACATAAAGAAAACAACACATGCGAAGGAACCAACCAAATTGGATAAACTATGGAAGTATAGGAAACTGAGAAAAATTATACCGAACGTCTATAAATCTAAATTGCAACCATGTCTGCTAGGACTCCTGAAAGGTTTACAAAAGGGAACTCGAATACATTTTTCACCGAAGACGAGAATGAAACATCCAAAATCTTTGTGCAGACAAAATCCTGGAAAGATTTATCATTTACGAATATCAGTAATTATATGAAAGAAAAGTAAGGAGAACACCAATAGAGTGATAATTGTTAATAACAGAGTATTCCAGGATAACATTTAACTTCTGATTCGTAGGCTTGCATGTTTTTATTTTCCCTTGTCTCTTTCCGTCTGGACAGACGCCTAGGCCGAGGGTGGATGGTGCAATAACTCTCTAATGGGTACTCTCGCATCAACAGGTCCCATAATTAGTGATACATACCAATTCTTGAAATGAATAAAAGAAAAAGAAGGAAAACTTTACACAATGGCCACGATCTTAATGAAATGCAATAATCGACAATATTAAGTTTTCATTTTAATTCATAAATGGTACAAGGCATGCTGTGTGAAACATAGTACAATCTTTTCATACAGAATCGGGACTATACCTAACTGGTTGAGTCTAACCTTTCCAGAATCCAAATTGCATAAATTAGTTACAACTTAATAAACATTATAGAGATATCCCTTCTATTGAATTCCAAATGAATAGACCAAGATAAAGACAGTAACTATTATCAGCAAAGGGTCTGATGTACTGTAGTATATCACTACTGAACTATTCAAATCACAGAGGTCACATTTTATTTGACCCCAGACAAAAATCCTTTAGACATAAAGAAAACAACACATGCGAAGGAACCAACCAAATTGGATAAACTATGGAAGTAGGGGTTCACCCCTGTAGAATGAAAGGAAAGCAAAAAATACAGTATTCCACAGTGGGACCTTACCTTTCCGAAAGGGAATTATCACATAGTCTCATGAAATTTAACTTCAGGGCCTTGACTTATGGACTGTAAGAAGAATGATAGAAGAGGGTTTCGAAACCTTATGAGTTACAACACAAACAAGCTATACAGATTGTTTTCTCCCTTAAAAAAGAAGAGGAACATTGTATTCTTAGAAGGGTTGAGGAAGGAATGACCAAAACAATACCCCTCCTATGGGCACAAAAGGCAAACATAAAAGTTTATAGAGGAATAACGATAAGAGAAGTTTTGAGTGTAAATAATAAACATATAACAAGATTTACAAAATGAAACGATTTTCTTTTTCCCGAAGAGCCACCTCTCTATTTGACCAGTGTAATATGTTAAAGACTTACCAGGGGAAGTAGAGTCGTGCTATTTGTTCATCGGTCAAATGAACCTCCATTGTCGACAGTCCCCTCTGCTAAAGAAGTAATACACAGAGTCATTCGTAGAATTTCACGATGAGAATCGTAAATGCATAAAAACCCTAATAGGAACCCTACCCACTCAGTTAAATGCTAAAAGTATGAAGGACAGCTTAACCATGTGACAAGGCATAGTTGGCATGACTGGAATGAGCGAAAGGCCATGTAAGAGCATCGTAAATTGCACTCATTGGTTTCCATTAAACAATAGATGTAGAGCCTTAACTCCCACCTGACAGTGATCCACTCTCTCCCATCAAGTTAATTTGTGAAGTAAATGAAGTCTTCCGAGATTCGACAAGCTAGTACATGTACACGACAACTGTTTGTTATAGTTAACTTATAGTCCAAGAGAAGGCTCTTTAGTGTTTCATTTGGTTAAGTTGAAACAATGAAAGATCTCGTTACTCAAACTCTGCGAGGCAAGGGAACGAGAATATTATTAACCCTAGATATTTTGTAAAAGGAACCCTTCGAAAATCGAAACCATGAATGTTAATGCTAAACGCTTTTCCGCTAAGTCACTTCCTTTCAACTGTGATTATAGGATCTTACCCATAGCCTTATATCTATGTATATATGGTAAGAAAATGTTCGTTTCCTTGAATGGAGAGTCTCAGTAGTATTGCGCGCAAACCTTGGAAATCTCTTGTAAAGAGAGACTAAGATTACAAGTCCTAAGTTTAACCTGTCATATAGATGTATGTGTTTAGATAAGAAAGATTGGAGATTTAATGTTGATTTCCTTATCAAGTAAGTTAGATAGGTATGTAGATGGCATATTGTGGTAGGACAAACTCAAGTCATGTCAAAATATTATAACCTTAACGAAGATCTCTTTCCTTATTCAATAATCATATAAGACTGAAGTTGAAGATTAATGCCTCATAGGAAATTTTTTTTTTATGACAAAATTGAGGTACATTACAGACTGGTCCTCTACCATGTCTGAAACCTCCTTTGGCTTGTCCTCCTCCTTAGTAGCCTGCTCGGTCACCTCTCGACATGTTATTCTATGGTGCTTGATTATACTGCGTGGTATTATACTAGGGTTGTGCCAGGTTGTACTGCGGTTGTGCGTTATCATATGGTTGCGGTGTAGTATTATATTGTTGTTGCTCAGTGTTGTATGGGGTTGGGGCTTGGTTTAAATAGGGTGATGCTTGCCCCGTCATCATTTTGGCTTGTACTCTATATGCTTCTGATGTTCTTTCCCGCATCAGCTATATAGTTCTGCAATCTTTGTCATCGTGGCCCACTGACTTACAAAAGGTGCATTATGAATTATTTGGAACTGTCTGGTATTTCTGCATCATCGTACAGTGGTAAGGGTCGTAACCCGATTTATTGCATTTTTCTTACCATAATCCTCCCTATGGTAGTGGGTTTGGCATACCTGTTTCCATATATTGTGCGAATGTTGGGCATTCGTTCTTGTGGTGTCCTTCCATTCTACATGTGGTGCACCAAACGGATTCTCGTTTGTCCTTGTTCTTATTCTGGTTCAACTGAAATGTCAGATTCTTCAAATCCTCCTTCAATTCCTGAATAGCTGGGTCCGTCTGCTCGTATTGGTTCTCTTCCAGTTGCAAGGCTACCTTCAGAGCCTCTACCCGCGTCTGAAACTTTTGTTGTCGTAAGGGATATTTTAGATGTGGGAGTAGTGAGTTGACAAACACGTGTCAGTGTTGCATCTCAGACAAAAGGTATTTTAACTTCCCCTTTAGTTGCTTGAATCTCTGGTCAATATCCCATACAGACTCTCCTGGTTTCTTTCTGATCTCGACCATCTCGTTCATGTACTGATCCTCTGAGCTCGGATTCTGGAACTCATTAATCAATAGCTTCTTAATGTCTGCTAGTGTCCTCGTCATCCCAGGGGAACTGTTTGTGTCTAGACTCATGTACCAGTCTAGTGCGCAGTCTCTTAGCATGATCACTAACTGCGCGAGTTTGGTCTCTTCATTAGTGATTTGTTTTTCCTCCTAGATCTTTGTAGAAATGAACAAGTGCTTCTCAAGATCTTTTGTTGCTTCTCCTTGAAATTCTGGTAATCTGATAGTGGGATCATGTCCTTCCATTCTAAATATTGAACCACTACCTCCATCGCACGGTGTACATACTTGACTAATACTGCATGAACTGGCTCCTTCAGTTGTTGATCATACGGTAGATGTAGTTCTTGTTGTCGGGCTTCCTCCGAACTTCGGTTGTCTAAACGATGGTGTTCTCTTTGGTGTATTGGTCACACATGGGGTTATGGGTTCCACACTAACATTAATATGGATAGGATGGCTACCTTCTCCTCCCGATTTTGGGCCTCTTGTTTTCCTCTCCTAAGTTGCACGCAAGATTTTCTCAATCTGCTCCAGAACCTGGAGATCTTCTACCTCTTCCTCATTTCTTTCCAAGCCCTCCCTCATAGCTACGTCTCTCTTCTTGGTATTCACCTTATATTGGTAGGGTACTTCGCTACACGTCCTTCCTGATGACGCCAAGATCCACTGAAGCTAGTCGTCATCCATCACGATTGGGTCCAAGAGTTCCTCCTTCTTGCCTTTATCCTAGCCTTCTTCCATTTATCCTCTCTTTGTTAGTGCTTCCCTCCCTTCCCCCATGCACGGAGGGAAGTCTAGCTATGTTCCTCAAGGTCCACATAGAAATTCTTACTCTGCTGCATTGTATGACTTCGTTGTGTCAACTGCAAACTCTGTGATGAAGCCTGCCACAATACTGTCAAGCCAAAAGTCAACTGCATGGGTGAATTTGTTGTTCACCTGCTGTAACTTCTCAACCTATACTGGGGTCCAATCTAGCTATCGGATCCAGTTTTTCGCGTGGTTATATTTCAACCTTAGTATCCACTACTGCAGTAGGTGGGGAAAATCACAAAAAAAAGACTTTGTGTAAATCCATAAACATGTATTTATCCAAGTATTGCGAGGTGTGATTCTAGGGTTTCTATTGTCTATCTGGAAAAAATCCAGCTCTTTGGTTCTCAACCAGCCTTCGATTTCTACTTTCATGGGGTTTCAAGGTCTCAACATTCCCTTCTAATGGCTCATTTTTCTTTTGTTTCACTCATTCATTTCTCGTTCACTTTATCTCACCTACTCAGTCCTCTCTTGTTCCTCTTAACACGAAAACAAAAACATTTGTTGGTTATCCTTTATTCTCTGGTCGGTCTTCTCAACCTATCTATCTGAGTTATTGACCCAGGGTTCATTTCATTTAGGTTTCCAACAAATCCTCTAAAACTATCGACCCTCTTGGTAAACCAGAAGGCAACACAGTACACAGAATGCACTGTGCAGTCTCACCTGAGATAGCTTTAAATGGGTGGCTGTAAGACTCAAGTTTTTATAGCCTAGGATTGAGTATGAGATAGGTGTTTTTTAACCAGATCCATGCACTACAAACTATGAAGGTAATCTACCTATTCCTCACGGGTACATATTTCCATTACACATGTTACTTCCCAAGAAACATATTCGTATTCCATGACAATGTATTAACTCATTTATTAAGCATAAAAATAAAATGCTAAAAGAAAGTAAAGAGATGCATACATTCATCACATTACACATTTATTACCGTGGTTCACCCCCTCCTGGGCTACGCCTACAAAGATTTGGATCTTGGCTCTTTTATTATGGCATTTCTGCATTTTCGGCGTCACGCACTTACAATTCCCTTCTTATGGGTAAGATCTATATGAGGTGAACTAGATCGCACCAGGCTCTACAGCCTGTGAACTAATCCTTAGATCTACCTTCTCTCCTCGGTTCTAGCTCAACAACTTACAAAAATGGTAGATAACAGTCTTTCATAATGCCCCATTGGAACGTTATAAGAACTCGAACCCTTACAAAACAATAAACTTACTGTAAAAATGCCAACCTAATATATAAAACTCAATCAACCAAATCCCTCTATATGATACCTACATATCTATATTTATACATTTTGGGCTCTTCATCCTTCTTACCAAAAATTACCAAAACCATAACCCTACTGACATTAGGTCTTCCTCCTATGAATGCATGTTGTTCTTCCTCCAGTTGTTGCTTCCTTGTGCATGATTTCTTGCATGCGTGTGTGTTTTTCTTTCTCCAGATGTTACTTCCATTTTTGCACACTTTCTTTCCCACAACCATCCTTCTTTCCACTTCGTCCTGGTGCCAACACAGATCTCGGAAAGATGGAGAGGAATTTCGTAAAATCGAGAGAGGGTTTTACTCAAAACAAGCTAATATAAAAAAACCTCCCCCGGAGTTTACACAACTATCTCATTTTGTGATTTAGAAGACCCCTACAGACCCCATTTTTCATAATTTTGGGGGAAAAGAGTCAAAAGGACATATGGAAAAAAGCAGAAATTGAAGGCATCGATCAGCAACAGATCCCACAAAACAACCTCAACAACTAGAAATTTATTGTAACCTATCCAGATTCTGTGGCAGAAATCTTTATGATTTTCTATGATTGCAATATTTAGTTTAAATTTTCCTAAAATAAATCATGATATGTTATGACAAGATGGCTTGTAAATAAACTTATAAATACTTCCCATTTCTAAGTATGAAGGCTAGGGACCTGTTAGTAGGATAGAACAAATATTTTAAACCAGTTCATAGAGCCCCTTTTAATCAAATTTCAGTAATACAAGTCAATTTTTTCAAGATTCTTGTGGCATATCTATTTGGTGAAGTGTCTCTTCTGTAATATTTTTTCCTTTCTACATACTGGTTTCTTTCTGAATTATTCAATAGAATATTAAGAGCATAATTTGTTTAAAAGTACACTTTGTTTCTGGATTTTGGATAATTTCTATGTTTTCTACTAGAGGGTTAGTTCCATAATTCTTAATTGTTATGCTACAATCCTCTTTCCTCACCTTTTCTTTCACATCACTCAACAATATCAAGAATCCAATAAAGGTGCCTATCCTACCATGTAAGTTTTCCTGTAGAAATTGCCTTGATTGAGTCAGTCCTCTCTGACTCCATTTCCCAATGGCCTTTCCTTCCTATTCCAACCAACAAACTAAAAACCAAACCCTGTACT
>JASDQU011245940.1:35319-49418 GCA_032191745.1 Picea mariana | reverse complement strand
GTTGTATATTTATAAGGAAAGACTATGTATGTTTTATGTCTTCATGACTTCGTTATTTGCGTGCGTATTGATCAAATTCAGACTTCACGTTTGGTTCTCGGGAGGAGGACATCCTTATATACCTCAGGTAATACCTTGAGTAAACCTCCCCATAGAAATACCTTCCTCGAAAATCCCACCAAGAACCGGGAAGGCGGTTGTGAAGGCGTAAGGCCTTAGTGACTCTACATGAGGAGGAACGGTCTTCTTGAAAACTGAGATGACAACATAAGGATGAAGTAACGAATCGACGGATGAGATTTCATCGGGGAATCTGCAGTCACCCACGACCGTTAGATTAGTAGGAGAAAGTAGGGCGTTAAATGCCTTACCACTTGGTTTTCCTGTGTCTTCTTGGGTAGCGAAGAGTTTAGGACCGTAGATCCCCAAGGTTCATGAGAGTATCTGGACTGTGGATCTTTTCCATGCCCAGGGAGTTGTGGAAGAATGCATGGGTAGGAACCATTATGAGCCGTCAGATCTTGGCTAAAGAATCTGATAGCCGTTGGATCTGTCAGGAGTTACCCGAGGGATAAGACTCCAGTGTATTAGGGGAGAAAAACCCCGGAACGGATCTAAGCTGTCCGATTAACGGAGGTCACGTGTCAAGAAATCACCCATTTCAGGAAATCAGGGATCGCGGAGTTGGGATTCATGTTGACAAGAGGTCGAGACTTTCCATTGTGGAAATCCCAGGATAGATCTAACCTGTCCGATTGACAGAGGCCACACGTCGTAAGATCTCCCATTACAGGAAATCGGGAATCGTGGAATCGGGAGTCCTGGTGACAAGGGATCGAGACTCTCCAAGGTGGAAACCCCGGAGCAATTGTGGGTTGTCTGATTTAAGGAGGTGATGTGTCGAGAGATTACCCATTTCGGGAAATCGTAAATTGGGGATTCGGGAGTCTTGTTGACCATAGGCCGGGCTCTCGCCTTGATAAATCCCAGCGGAAGAGAGGTTGTGGTCATATGGGAAGAGGTCATATCGACCAATGATTAACTCAAGGGGCTAACCTCCGATTGAGGTTCGTTCAACACTTCAGCATTTTGGCATTCGGGATACCGAAGGGACATGTTTCCCCGTGCTCTCAAGCCCCGAAGTCCAGACTTATAAACCTAGAGATGTTAGGATGTGGTCAGGCTATGATGAATGGTCAAGATCCTCTCGAAGGATCCTGGGTCTGGGATGACCGTCCGATGTGAGGTAGAGATGCCAACTTTACGCTGGGGCGCGAACGTGCATTAGGGTAAGTAGCGAGCAGATCTGGATGGCCAGAGTCCACCCGCCCAGATCTACGGCTGAGGATGCATTCCGGAGCCCCCTTTCCATTCTACTTTTAATGGGGGGGGGGGGTTCGGAATTGGACACACAACTCTCGAACGATTGAGATTAACTCATCATGATCAACGATGCTCAAGTGGATTCCGGACCCCCCTTGCCATTCTGCCTTTAATGGGGGTGGGGGGGCTCCGGAATAGTGTGGCATGTGAAGTGGGCACCCCCTCCTGTCATGTTGACTACCGTGTCGAGTTTCCCTTTTCACCACCTGTATTCCACTTAACCGTGCAACGGGGCCTGTTCTCATTGGAGGTTCTCTACCCCTGTTGAGATTTGTTCCTATTGGCCATTTGCTGACCCTGTAGGAATTCGTCCCCATTGGTTGTTCGCTAGCCCTATTAGGTTTCGTGGGTTGCAGAGTCAAACATTTAGACATTACTGTAGCACCGAGGCACGAAGAACAAATAGGCACTGCGTTCAAATTGAACCGTGAACATGACCCGTGATCACATGGGAACGGAGAAGGAGAGAGAAAGAGCCATCTTACGCTGGGCCTCCATGGATAATTAGGAGTTTTGGTCCGACATAAGATCAGAAAAATCCGATTTAGGTAGTGGGTATGTGACACAGCTCCAATCCTCTCTAGGATTTCAAAGGGCCCACAGTAAAGAGCTACCAACTTTGAACAATTTCCCAACTTCAAGGAACTTCTGTTGGCCTTCACTTTCAAGAATACATGGTCACCCACTTTAAATTCCCTGTGGATTTTTCCCTTATCAACATAGCTTTTCTGCCTGTCTTGAGCAACCTTTAAATTCTGCTTTATTTTTGACACTTGCTCTTCCATTTCCCCGAGTAATTTTGGCCCAACCACTGCTCTATCTGCTGGGTTGTCCCAACTTATAGGTGTGTTGCACCTTCCGCCATAAAGTGCCTCAAATGGGCTCATCTTTAGAGATGCTTGGTACCCATTTTTTTTAATCAAAATCTATCAGTCTTCCCATTTGGATGGTTTATCCATCACATACATCCTCAACATATCCTCAATCAATTGATTCACCCACTCTGTTTTCCCATCATATTCTGGATGATAAGCTGTGCTAAAATTTAAATTTTTTCCAAATCCTTTAAACAATCCTTTCCAAAAATTTGATGTAAACTTTGGATCTTTCTCAGACACAATTTTCTTGGGTATACCATGCAATCAGGCAATTTCCCTCATATAAATATCAACAACGTTAGTTTCCTTGTGAGTGAACTTCATTGGAATGAAATGGGTATCTTTGGTAATATTTTCCACCACAACCATGATAGAATCATGCTGCTTGCTTGCTCTAGGAAGTTGGTGATGAATTCCATTGTTACCACTTCCCATTTCCACTCAGGGATGGGTAATGGCTACAACAACCTAGTTGGGTGTCTATTCTCAGCCTTGACCTTTTGACACTCCAAACATTTGGAAATGTAATCAACAAATTCTTTCTTCATGCCTTGATCCAGGTGGATATCGATGGCCACCCACCTTTTCCAACTGGCTCAAAACAATTTTTTGGCAATTTTGGTACTTTACTATTTTTAGCAGTTTTTAACTTCCGGGGCCATTTTGAGGGCCTAAATGATTTTTTTTGGGATCAAGCTTCTCAATGATACTCGAAGGCTCTAATTGAGCCCCCTAAATAAATCACTTCAATGATACCTTTCCAACGAGCTATCGTGCACCCCAAATGAAGATCGNAACGGGGTCCACAAAACTGTTGGCTTTTCATCTTCTGGGGTTAGGGTTTTGGATTTTATTTATGATAAAAAGGCCTTTGGAGCCTCATTGTAAAATCAAGTTCTTGCAAATGTGAGTAACAGACACATCTCTTCTCAAAGATAAGTTGCCACCATTCTAGCAAGTCTTTCACTCTGTATTTTTACAGTCTTTGTACATTTTCGCTCATTAATAGAAAATTGTGTATTATTGTATCTCTGAGTTTATGGTTGCATCTCTGATACATTTATATTATATTATTGGATATCTGAGATATCTCTCTACATTGCTTTATTATATATCCACTCTCATTTCGTGCAGAAAATAATCTGGATCAGTGATATCAGAGTAGGTTTCTCTTGATCGTTTTTTCAGTGCATGTTCCCGACAAGGTCCGAGTATAGCAAGTTGGGTCTCGAGATTGTCTCTCTTTAATACAATCTCTCTCACATTCCCAAGAAACCCTCCATGGAGAAATAAAATAAAAATGACGGAGCAACCGATTCTATCAATTTGTTGCTTGAGCAAGCTCTCACGGGACAGAGGGACGAAATGATGGAGAATTTTTCCCACATCCTTCAACACCTGCCAATAGAAACAAGTGCATATTCATCAAACAAACACTTTAGAAACACCTCTCCTTTCAAGGTACAGGTTAATTTTGATATTCTCATATTTGAAAGTCAGATAAATGCAGATGCCCTAGACAAATGGTTAAATCTGTTAGAAGGTTATTTCTCTGTTCATAATTTTTCCAATAGGGAAAATATCACCTTCACACTTCTTAAAACTCTCCCCCATGTCAAACATTGGTGGGAAAATTACTTGGAGCAAAGTTCCACACAAGAGTCTGGAATATATGGGGCCGAGCCCACTTGGGATTTTTTTGTGGATGCGGTAAAGGAACATTATTACCCTGTTGGAAACTATGAGGACTAGTACATGAGATGGACCACACTACGGCAAGAGAGGGGCCAAGAAGTTCCAGAGTTCACCAATACTTTCCATACCTTGTGCACCAAGCTGGGTATCAAAGAATTCGAATGACATTTGGCTCTGAAATACCATGGGGCTCTACACAGATACATCCAAACTGAAATGGATTTTCTGGACATCTCATCACTTGGTGCTACTTATCGATATGCTGTTAAATTCAAGCAGAAATTTAAGCACCAGAAAAAATGAGAGTTTGGGTTTGGAAATCTACAAAAACCAAAGTATGATAAAGATGACCCTAACAAATAGTCCCCTAAAAACCAGTCCAAGCCACGGGAAAAGAAGGGTCACGGAAAGATCAAGAGGGACACCGGAAAATGGTGTGATTTCCACAAAATCCCCTGGCACAACACTGAGGAATGTCACTCAAAATGATCATTGGTGGTCGAGTTCAAAGACAAGGAGCCGAACCTTGATTCAGAATCCGATTCTAAAAATACTAGTAAAAGACAGATCATCGACACAGACCCCACTATTATTGTTGCGACCACAATAATTCAACTATAAGAAACAATAGATCCTGAAGAGGGGGAGTGCCTTTTTCATTCTCAGATGTGGGTGAAGGGGACCCCACTGCATTTTATTGTTGATAGTGGAATCCAAAAGAACCTCATTTTAGCAGAGGTCATCAAACAGTTGGGATTTTCGGCAACACCATACCCATAACCATACAACATCGGGTGGCTTCTCTAGGGATGAGATCTCTGTGTCAGCCAACAGTGTCAATTTTCATACGACATACAACCCTTCAAGGATGATGTATTATGTGATGTTGCCGCACTGGATGTCTGTGATTTTATCTTGGGCCAACCATATATGTGGAAGCGCCATGTTGTTTATGAGTCTCGACCCTACAATGTCATTGTTTCTATGTGGGGTCATCTCTACATAATACCAGAGGTAGTTCCAACTACTGTTCCACCTAAACAGTACCGCAAGGTAGTATCTCATACTACAAAATTCATCTTCTTCACAATCTATTCAAAATGTTAACAGAAGAATACTGCAACCACTACAACCTCGACCCAAGCACCTTCTATCCAACATAAGCAGGTTGACAAAATTGCAACAAAGTGTAAATATTCCTTCTTCACACAGGCATCTCATGTATCCAAAATGGTTAAAAAGGTCCAACCCTTCCAACCACATGTTCGTGAAAACCTTCAACAAGCTAAGCAACGCAACTTCCCCAATAAGGAAAGCAACTCATCAAGACGCAGATTCAACAAACGCTTTTCCCTCTCCCCCGGGCACTCAACGTAATGGATACCATTGCTTCCTAAGGATGAAATACAAATTGATACACATAACATGAAACAAAATATTGATATCATGAGAAGCTAAAGCTGTAACAAAACACCAAATTCTACCTCAGTCTGTATTAAAATTCCATATCCTTATTCTCCCACGAATGAGGATGAAATTATCACAAAAATAATAAGTATATATAAGTCTTTCCACAGGGTAAAACCTCCCTATGGCAGTTAAAACTGTTTTACAAAAATCTGGGAAGATCTCCCAATATCAACTAAACTAAGAAATCAAAATGCAAGTAAAATATCTCAAATATCTTCTAACTGTCCATCCAATCCTCATGCAATTTCGAATTCACCTGAAATGGACCAAAAATAACAAGTTAGAGAGGTATTTTATTATTAAAACCATAAAAATTTAATCCTACAGACTTAGCTACAGAATCATCTGATTCTGTAGCTAATCTAAAATAATATACAGAATCAGAATTGAAATCAAATCAAATCTTTTTAATAAAATCAAATTAAATTAACAACCAATTGTCTTCCAATGATTACTTGAAAACGAATCAAAATGATTTTATCATTCAACATTAAACAAGATCAAAATGATTCAATCGAAAACAGAGATAGGAATACTCTGTTCTTCTGTTACCACAAAATCGGGTAAATGAGTCATAATCGAACAACAATAAGATTGTTTCATATCCAATTGAAAAACATATTGTATGTGATTGTTAAACAATAGATACAATCCAATCAAAAAAATCACTTTCCACTCGTTATAGCTATAACGATATAGAAAAAGATTCATGTCGTTTAATCGAATACAAAGATAGAATGACTGTTTCGATTATGGGTGAATGAAATCATACGTAACAACATCAACCAAACAAAATTTGTCATAGATTTCGATCGTTGATCCTTGCACAGTCAACAGACAAGATCGATTAATTGTGATCACAATAGAATCGACAGAAGTGATAATTGCAAACTGGGCAAATAATCTTGATTGGTATTGAACGAAATCATTAATTTCAAACAAATCACGACTGAGTTTAATATAGAAACAAATCATGAATCCAGATATAGCCAATCTTGTTCTACAAATCAAATTCAAACAGAGTATCCATTGCAATTACGAATCAACTGATAACATGGTCGAGCTAACAGTAAACCAATGCGAATTAACCGACTGGGTTTTTAGCATAATTGTTATGAATTGAATCTATTCATGATTTGGGTGTGTTTGTACAGAGTCACATTGGAAACAATCCGAATTGTATTCCTGTTGCTCGAAGGTCATATGAGACATAAAACCGTAACAATTAATCGTATCAAAATCGTTGCCAATCATAGCGAAATTGGATCGAAATGTGATCATTTTCGAATATGAGGAACAATTCCTGTCTATAATAGATATAAACAAATTCGATTGACAACAGAGAATCCATTTTAACTCAATCAAACAAATCAAATCCATAACAAGATCAATCAAATCGATGAAAATCTAATAGAAGCTAAACTGGGAATGATTGAAAAAACGAAATTCCATTTAGTCAAAGCAAAGCTATATATAGAATGCATGCAATGTAATAGAGCCATTCAAATGAAATGAACAGAGCTGTTTAAAACCAAAATCATATCATTATATATACCTAGATTATTTACAAAAATGATTGATATTAAACATACCTGTGTGACGACGAGGCTATTCAATTACGCCAGCTTGGAATTTACAACAACCGTGGATGATTCCACATTTTTAAACAAGATGGAGCCGATCTTTTTTTGTTTCTTATATGTCGCTTGTAGCTTGGCCTTTTGACTGGTTAGGGTTGCAATCTGGTCCTCCAAAGATTGAATCTTTGACTGGAGAATCGACACATCATTATAGTATTTCTCTAACCATGCATTGCATTGAGCACATGGTGACACTGTAGGTTTAGACAGAGCAGGGGAGGATTTGGGCATATGACCGAGGGTTTCACAAGGTAACTTAATTCCTGGGTAATTAGGGTCATCCTGTAGGCAGGGGGGTAGGTTTGACACAAATTCATACGCGGGTTCGACACACAGACCTTGCGAATAGGGGTATTCGCTAGCCAAGAAACACTCCACTTCTGAATCAGAGTCCTCACTCAATACAATAGGGTTTGGCTCAACAGGAGGTGTTGGCTTGTTCCTTTCCATTCGTGAAATCAAACGAGCATTTATTTTCCCTTTAGCATTCACAGTAAGGCTGGCTTTGGGCTTCTTGCTCATAGGCTTAACAGTCTCGACGTTTTTAGTCACAGCGTGGGGTAAGTTGATAGGAGGGTCAGTTGAGGGTTTAGTCAGTAGGATATGGTAGGGTATTGGGGGTACAACCTTGACCTCACTCACCACAGGTTTTTCAAACTATCGAGGGTTTGAATCTTCGAAACCATTCCGAGCAACGAAATTTCTCCAACTATCCCCGTGCAGACTCAAATGATGGATAACCATAAGCTTAACAAACCCATAATGAAAAAGGCTACTGTCAGCCTGGTGTATTTTGTAGTTCTTGGACATTTTAAATAGGCTACGATGCATATAATAGGGCATATTCAGGGGATAACCTATGAAAATCATCAATAGGCGCAGGTGGTAAAGGAATACAAGCCCATATCTGCCTTCGCAGGTGACAAATTGCTTGATTATCATCAATAAATCATGCCAACGTTGTTTGAGCATAGTTACTGGCATACCTATATCACAGGAGGTGATTTTACGTGACTGGAAGAGCAGTGTCCATGGGACCTCCTCGAATTTGCCATTCTTGAACCATCGTTGTCCAGTGGCAGGCAAACCCGTAGCAAGACTGATAAACTGTTCATCAATTTCCAATTGTATATCGCCGACCTTGGCTCGACAGCCATCGAAGGTCATGGCAAACTGTCGAGCCACACAAAGGTTAAAACCCTTGAAACATTCCACGAAGTTAAGCCATCCATTGTCTGCCAAATATTGGCAGGCATTATCAAACATTAACAGGGCCTGTTTGCCATTGGGTTCAACTCGCACGACTGGTGCCATGGAGTTGAATGCATGGTAAGGAAAGGGTTCGAATTCATCAACACATAGTAACAGAGCTACCTGAACCAACAACAATGAATCGAGCCAAAAGGGGTAAGCATAAGTGCGTGCATGCGAGGGTGGTGGAGTCATTCACTGCCATGCACGATAGTTATGGTAAAGTAGAACCACCGATTTACACATCTGTTCAAACAATCATAGCATAGCTCAAAAACCATATCATTTGGCCAACCAAGGAATCAAATGGTGAGTGTTATGCCAACGTGCCAAATCAACTTTAGTTTCAAAACCATCGACATTCAACGTAAAACCAACACCAAATGTTAGCCATGTGCCATTGTATAAATGTCTAACCAATGTGCCGATCGAATTCATATATGTGACAAGCCAAAAGTTATAAAAAGATTATCATAAGGATCATATCATATATAGAAACAAAAATAAATCATAACCCCTATGCAATTCATAGAATCAATGATTAGGCAAGTATAAATCCATATTCTCAATGCCTCACAAACTTAATAAAATCAAGTTATGCAATCAATATAAAAATGTCCAATGAGCATAGTTTAAAAGTCATTTCAGCCACATAATGATAAACAAAAGATAAGCGCAGTAGGCATATCAATAAAAAGATCATGACAGTTCAGATAGTGATCAAAATGTGACTTCAAACGGAGAAATTTTCACGCTTACAGTCGTGAAAACTTAACGAAAAATAAATGTGTAAATGTCGCAAGAAATGAAAGTGTCGTTTATTTGAAAATTGCGACAAAACTCAATGTTTTCAAAACATAGGTGTAGGCAGCTTATAGACGATAGGAAAAAGTGAGTTGGCTGCCAAAAATGGTGACACACTGGTAGAAGCAGTTATCTCTGTCAGAAGAAACAAATTCAGATTTAGGACAGCAAAGAAAATTTCAAACTCAAAAATAACCACCAGAAAATAGTACTAACATCATCATTAATTATTTTTTTCTAGCAGTGTTTCAAAAGATGAAAACTAATGACAGTATTAAGGTCAGCAAGTCATGATATTAAAGATAAAATCTCCAATACTGTTGGCATGGCCACTACTGCCAGCAGGCGTCCATAGCCTCGACAGGGTTGCCATTTAACCCACTCTGATACCCGTATCCTATTAATAAGTTCTGTATCAGAATAAAGGACATTAAAGAGGTTTCTTTTCTTTTTTACAAATTTTCATGTACCCGACATTGCTTCCCTGCCAGCGAGCCTGTTCAGTACCCCAGCGAAGTTGTCTTGGCGCCATGCTTGCATTTACCCGCTGCCAACAGACCTGTTCAGCATCCCGACGGGTTTACAAACACTTCCCACAACTCTTATTCATATTTTATTTTGTTTTTCAAAGGTATACAGCTGAGCGGGGTGACACTGAAAATTTTAATATTTAACATATTTTTTTAGACCTTATCAGAATTTTTAGCACTGTCCTTTATTCAGCTCCAGAGATGTTTTATTTATAAAACAACTTCTTACAACAGGGAGACATCTTTTTGAGTCATTCCTTTATGGAAAAGGGATAGTGTAAAAAGATAATAGATGATCATGACAAACTTTGCTCAGAGATTGAAATCAGTAAACTTCTTTCAAACAACAGAATTTTCGACCACAGATTATCAATTTCAGCAATAGATGTCTGATGTTTGTACAAATTTTTCAGAAGTTATTTAAGCGAAGGAAATCTCTTATCATCTTTTTCTGAATAGCTCAGTATACAGGTATGTGTATTGTTCAAAAAACACAAAACTGATAAATTCAAATTAAAATCAAACATAAAGCAAACGAAAGATCAAAATAAAAGCAAAAATATATACATAATATACAAGGGTAGTTATCAAGCAAAGTATCTTTTCAGGGCTTGGCCATTCACCGGGTAGGTGTCAAGCTTCCCTTCGAGATTCTGTAAGTGAAAATAACTAGGACCCAACTTTTCAGCAATTAAAAATGGTCCAAGCCATAAGTTTTGAAATTTGGTGTTCTCACCCTTTCCCTCGTGCGGTTTGTCCCACTTCAAGACGAGATTGCCTACTTCAAAATTCCTATCAGAAGCAGAATTAGAATCGAACCATATTTTGATGAATTGTTGATGTTGATCTAACTTACGCTTAGCTTGGGCTCTTACTTCTTCCAACTTCATCAAAGCATTAATTCAATTTTCTAAAGGAGGACAATCTTCCTCTTGGACTTTTTGTGATAAATGAAGTGAAGGAAGAAGAATGTGAGGTGGAAAAATAGCTTCTCTGCCATAAACGAGAAAAAAGGGGGAGTTACCTATAGCGGCTTTGGGTGTTACCCTATCGGCCCATAGTGCATTCAGCAGTGCATTGTGCCAATTCTTGTGATTTTCAGACACAGTTCTCTTGATTATTTTGATCAAGTTCTTGTTTGTTGATTCTGCTAATCCGTTTCCCTGTGGGTAGTAACTAGCAGAATAATTCAACTTGATTCCTTTTTCCAAAGCGAACTCGGTCATCTCAAGAGAAGAAAAGTATGAAGTGTTATCAAATACTAGACAATCAGGGATACCGAAACGAGTGATGATATTCGAATTTAGGAAGGCAATTACTTGATTGGTGTTGACAGTTCTTAGCGCAGCAGCTTCAGACCATTGAGTAAAGTAATCTATGGCTGTCACAATATATTTGTGATGTTGCAAGGATGGAGGGTTAACATGACCTATGATGTCAAGGCCCCATTGCTGGAAAGGAGAATCTACTGAAACGGGTTGCAAGGGAAAGGCTGGTTTTTGCACCCGCCCTGATGGTTTCTGACAGATGATACATTTATGACACAAGGCATGGGCGTCTCTAAAAAGCGTGGGCCAGTAGTAACCGGCTCTTAAAACCTTATGAGCAGTGGTGTCACCACCGAAGTGGCCACCAACTTCTCCTGCATGCAACTCGAGCAAGACTTTTTTTGCTTCGTCCTTTTCAAGACAACGCATTAGTACGTCGTCAAAACTCTGACGAAACAGGATACCGTTAACCAGATGAAAGGAGGTAGACTTAAGTATCAGTGCTCTTCTTTTAGCAGGGTCAAGGTGACGGGGGTTTGATCCATGTTCAAGACAAAATCTTATATCATCGTACCAAGGACTAACAAGGTTTTGTGCACAATAGATTAGGCTTTGATCGCTTTGTCCTAGGTTTGACTTATCACTATCTTCTTGCTGTCCAGTTTCTGAATCAACAACCAACTTACACAACCCTTTTCCTCTCACGATTTGAGCTGGGGTGATTTATAAGTCATACTCCTACAAGGAGGTGACCCAGTTGGCTCTCTTCTCTCCTAACTCCTTCTGCACTAACAAATTCCTCACGGTAGGGTAGGGGACAACAAATTTCATCCTTGACTTCAAAAGATAGGACCGAAAATGATTAACTGCTTTGAAAATAGCATAGGCTTGCCGATCGACCGCTGGGTAGTTAAGTTCAACACCTTTGAAAGCAGAGCTCATAAAGGCGATAGGTACTTTGTTGTTCTCAGAATTCTTCTAAGTTAGGACTGCGGCATAGGAATGATCAGAGGCAAAAGTATAGAGTGTAAAATCTTGAGAGAAGTCAAGACTCATGAGAGACGTAGCATCTATTATGGCCTTCTTTATGGCATTAAAATCTTGGTTTTTTGGGGATCCCCAGTAATATTGGGTGTCCTTCTTAATTAGGTTCTGCAAGGGTCTGACCATTTCGGAGAAGCTGGGGACAAATCTTCTCACGAAGTTAATTTGGCCTAAGAAAGACTGCATGGATTTTTTGGATGTAGGTGGGGGAAGTTTGGCGATGACTTGAGTCCTTTCAGGATCAATAATCATCCCGTCACTAGACACAATGAATCCTAGAATTTTACCCTGTTCTACTGCAAACATGGACTTCTTGGGGTTCAAGGAGATGCCATATTTACGACATTGTAGCAGAACGGCTCGTAAGTGAGTTAGATGATTGTCTTTGTTTTTTGAAAATACAATCACATCATCTAAGTAAACTACGACGGACTGATTGATTAATCCTCAAAAAGCAATGCCCATTTCTCTCTGAAAGGTAGCACCAGCATTAATCAATCCAAAGGGAATTTTGCGATAAGCATAAGTGCCCCACGGGGTACAAAAGGTAGTTTTTAGTTGGTCTAGCGGAGACATCAGGACTTGGTTGTATCCGGAGAAACCATCCAGCAAGAATAGCCTCTCAGAACCAGATACCTGTTGAAGGATCTGTTCCATGGGCGGGACAGGATAATTATCTTTGTCAGACGCTCTATTGAGGTTTCGAAAATCAACACAAAGTCAAATTTTCCCATTTTTCTTCCGCACTGGGACAAGGTTGGACACCCATTGAGTGTGTCTAACAGGAAAGATTATTTTAGCACTTAGGAGTTTATTCAATTCTTTTTGAATGGTCGGTTCAAGTTTAGGATGCATTTTCCTCAATTTCTGTTGGAAGGGTAAGGTTTGGGGCTTCATCGGGATGACATGCTGTATGATATTAGGATCGAAAGTTTTGAGACCATCATACGTCCATGCGAAGACATATTTAAATTCTTTGAATAATTTAATGAATGAAACTTTTTCTTGTTGAGAACATCCCAATCCTAAATTAATGCATTGAGGTTTTTCATCAGTTCCTAAGTTCACTCTTTCATAAGATAATGAGGAACTATTGGTTTTACAATTGACCGTCTTTTTAAATTTATCTTCAAAATCATAAAACTTTTCTAATCTAACTATGGATTTGGGTATCGAGTTTACCATATTCGATAGAACTTCAGGAGATTTCGGATCAGGTATTATCGTAAAGTCGTGCAAATTGTCATCGTGCGTGCGTTCATCTATCACCGCGCCTTGAAAGGTTTCTTCCATGTGCAGAAAGTTGATGATTTGTTGATCATCGTCAAATACTCTCCAGTTAGTGATATTGTCAGGAACATATGGTCGAAACAATAGCTCCATGGAGAATGAGTTCGAGGATAAGCCTTCTGCAGGAAGAAGTTTAGAAGCTACATTAGCTAGTAAATCGGCTTCAGCATTATTTGACCTAGGAATGGAATTTATATTGAATGCAGAAAATTTGTTCATAAGATTCCATACCTCAGACTGGTAACTCTTGAGATGCGAGGAAAGACAATGTATAGAATCTCTTACCTGTCTAACCACTATTTTGGAGTCGCCAAATACAACCAGATTTTGAATGTTCATGTCCAGAGCTTTTCTGAGACCTTGCAGCAAAGCCTCATATTCTGCCGTATTGTTAGTACATTCAAATTCTAGTCTACAAGCCATTAATGTCTTGTTACCTGCTGGATCGATAATGACACAGCCTGCACCAGCTCCTTCTTTAGACTTAGAACTGTCGAAATATAGAGACCAAATTTGATTTCCATCGGGCTCATGGGACTGTTGCGTAGAAGCTTTTGGTTGCACATATGCTACGATCTCGGACTGTTGTTCTGGATTGATGATAGGTGAAGCCTCGGCCATGAAATTTTCGAAGAAGGTGTTCATCCCTTGGACTTCGGGTGAATCAGCAGAAGGTGTATATGGTTCGTTTGGATCATTTAAATCCGTGATCGTGAACTTAAGGTAGCGCTCATGATTCACTTTAATCTTGTTGGGCTTACCATTCTCTGGGAGCCATAAGTGAGACCAGTCTGTCGCGAAGTAACCATGTAGCTGCTCCGACCAGTCCCTGCTCAAAAACAGACC
>JASDQU011245940.1:0-11940 GCA_032191745.1 Picea mariana | reverse complement strand
TGTTTTAAGGGTGACTCCTGGTGCTAAAATTTCTTGTGTCATTTCTAGGGACAAAGTTGAATATTTTCCTTGGGTTGTACGACAAAGAATACTTCTAGTTTTTTTTTTTTTTTTAATCATGGACAGAGACCAGTAACACAAAATACTGCATTATTCACCCAACGAATCCAAAGTTCAGTTGTGGCTCCTAAGAAGAGTAGAATGAGAGCTAATCCACAGTCACCTCTAGTCACACCTATACCAGACCCAAAAAATATCATAAAGTAGGGAAGGGTTTTATAAGGAGCCTCATCTTCCAAATCTTTAGGTATTTCTGAAAAACCTCCTGACTTTATTTTTCATAGACCAGTTATTATATATGAATCTTATCATTTACCTGAGGTAGAAACCCCTATAAAATATGAAGTAGAAAGTCTTCCTTTTGAGTATACTCTTTTTTCTCCTGATTTAAAAGAGTAAAGCCTTGAAAGTTTTGATTTTCCTCCATCACCTGAGATTGTTAAAGGATTTAGAATTGAAAGTTTAGAGTACTTCCCATTTTAGGTTCTCCAAGTGTTGATTTATTAAAGTCTTCTTGATTAGGAAAATGGGAAACTTTGTCCTCTACTAAGATCTCGGCATAATCACCAAAGTCTAGTTCGGTTTCAGTTAAATATGAGTTTTCTTCACCTCACTCTCCTTTGCATTTTAACCTTCTTGTTGTAAAAAATTCATCATCATCTGGAATCACACCATCTACTAGTAAGTCTCAACCTTGGTATTTATCACATGTCACCTCTCCTAATATCCAAAGCCCTCTTTTTCCAAAAATGGCAGGAGTTAACCCACCCCTAAAGAGAATGGATGCCATTGTGGTTGCAATATATGCACCCTTAGTACTTCCCCAAGATATGAATTCCCTTCTTGTTGGGGATTATCTCAAATACATGTCGAAGTTGATTGGTGAGGAAGATATCACAACAAAAGAACACCATGAAACCTTTTACAACTATGCATATAATCTAAATATTGAACATGAGGATGTATGGATGAGGGTTTTTATCCAAAGTCTAGATGGTGAATCTCATAAATGGTTTAGAGGTTTTCCTCCATGGTCAATAGATAGGATTGAATATTTATATGATTATTTCTTAAAGCACCAGGGATATAAAAATGACTTTTTGTATGAAATCACAGAGTTTGGAGCCATTAAAAAGAAATATAGGGAATCTGTTTTTGAGTTTTCAAAAAGATTCAATAAGATGTATAATACGATTCCAACAGAAATCAATCCTATAGAGACATCTACAAATATTACTTATGAAAATGATTTTGACTCTGAATTTTGTTTATTATTAAGGGAGATAATTTCTTCTACGTTGGCTAACATGTAGGATGCTGCTTTGGAAGTCAAGTCAAACATATTGGCATCATAAAAATTGAGGGGAAGATTTGATAAAGAAAAGAGAAAGCAAAAAATAGAGGCTTCTCCTTCAGGTGCTACAAACACAGATCGAAAGGTTGATGATTTGACTAAGCTAGTCAAATCATTGTCTACAGAAATGGAAAGATGCAAATAGAAATGAGTTCAGAAGACAAAATAACCCACCTTGTATTTTGAAAAGAGATCAAAGAAATAATGATGATCATAAGGTCCGAGATCCATTTTAGAATAACTTATTTGATGAAGAGGAGGAAAATAATGAGGAAGAAGATTAGGAGATACATTGTTTGGAAGATGCATCTATCTCTCCTCATTTTACTCAAACTTATTATGAATAATCTTTGATCTGTAATTAGTTGGATGAGTTATGTCAAGGGGAGCAAGTCAATCAAAATGAATCTCAAAATAAGTATAATTTGAGATCTAAAAAAAAGAATGGATAGCAAAGTACCCCCCCTTATCCCAAGAATACAAATGCTCCTACAAAGTCCGCACCTAACAAAGAAGCAGGAGGAAAGAATAACCAACCAACAATAAAGGCCCCTGCTCATGAGGTAAGGGAAAATCAAAGGTCACATTCTACTTTTGGTTTTGAAAATGAGATTTAGAAAATTAAAATTCCTATCCAACTACTTGAGTTAATGAAAAATGAAGATTTTAAAAGATCCATCTCAAGAATTTTGCAGTCTGAATCTCACCCACTTCATCATATTTAGTAAAATTTCAAGATGAGAAGCCTGCAATCATATTAGGACCCCTGGTGGAGGAAAGAGATGAAAGTTCCCATCTCTTTTACATTTTCCTAAATGTGCATGATAAAATCCTACTTAACCGCCTTATGGATTATGGTGCATCCCATAATTTAATGCCAAAAGATGTCATGGATGAGTTGGGATTAAAGATCACAAAGAATTATCATGACATTTATTCCTTTGACTCTAAGAAGGTGAAGTGTCTAGGGGTCATAAAAAATTTAGATGCCCCTCTTTTATAGCTACCCATGAAGAGTATGGTCATGGATATAGTGGTTGTTGATGTCCCCACAAAATTTGGAATGCTATTGTCTAGTTCATGGATTAAAAGATTAAGTGGAACCCTCTAGATGGACCTTTCATATGCCACACTACCTATTTTAGGGGGTGAACATAGCATATTGTATAGGGAAATTCAACTAGCCTATATCATCAATGATGAACAAAATCCTACAAATCATCCCATTTATGCTGTAGATACTAATTTGGGCTCAAGTGTTCTTCATTTTTCTGATTCTTTTCAGTCATGCTTGAAAGTCCAAAGTCATATTTCAACCAAACCTGAGATCAAATGTAGGGGTGTTCCTTTGTGGAAAATTTACTTTGATGGTGCTTGTTCCAAGGATGGTGTTGGTGTTGGGATAGTTTTTATTTCTCCTTCAAAAGAGGTTACTACTTTGTCTTTCAAGCTTGAATTTGACATGATTAATAATATTGCAGAGTATGAAGCCTTGATTTTGGGGCTCAGGGCTACAAAAGAAATAAAGATTGAGGGCTTGACAGTGTTTGGAGATGTTGATTTGATCGTGCAACTAGTTAGAAACATTTATCAAAAAAAACATCCCAGATTGAAGTCTTACATGAATGAAGTTTGGGACTTAATTGAAAACTTTTTCTCAACTTTCAACATATCATTTATCCCAAGAAGTTCTAATTCATTGGCTGATTCTGTAGATGTTTCTGCAAGCAATTTTAAAGCTCCCATGCCTCGCAAAATCAAGTATGATGTTGAGGTGAAGTATAGACGTGCATCCCTGACAATGTCAAATATTGGAAAGTGTTTGAAGATGATGATGATGATTTGAAGATATTCCTAGAAACAATTGAAGTATTTTCTGCATTGCATATAGACCAAGATGAGGATGTTAATGAAAATATGCAAAATGATGAATTTGTAAATAAGATTGCAGACCATCATATTGATCAATTGCCAAGTAATCATATACCTATGGGGTTAGTTCCTTTAGAAAGATTGTTTGACCACACTGATGTTCCTGTTAAGATACACAATCCAAGTGAAGATTCATATTTGATATATTGTAGTTTGGGGATTGAACAGGAACCCAAATATGTAAGGCTATCCAAAAGTCTAACAAAAAAACAAAGAGATGAATATGTAAAAATGTTAAGGGAGTTTTCAGATGTCTTTGCATGGAAATATGAGGACCTGAAAATCTATGATACAAGTATAATTTAACATAATATTCCTTTGAAATATGACACAAATCCCTTTAGACAAAAGGTTAAGAAAATTAATCCTATGTTGTTTCCCATCATGTAGAGGGAAGTTAAAAAATTGCTTGATGCACAAATCATTATTCCTCTTAGATATTCATATTGGATATCCAATATTGTTCTAGTCATAAAAAAGAATGGGGAAATTAGACTCTGTGTCGACCTTATGAATCTTAACAATGCTCTCAGAAAGACAATTATCCTTTTCCTAAGATGAGACACATTTTACAAAGGGTTATTGGTTCAAAGAGGATTTCTATGATTGATGGATTTTTAGGCTACAATTAGAACTTTGTGCATCCAAAGGACAAAGAAAATACATCCTTTAAAACTCCTTGGGGTACTTTCATGTATGCTAAGATTCCATTTGGACTGATGAATGCAGGGGCAATTTTTCAGCTAGCAATGAATATTGAATTTGTCGGGGAGAAGGATAAATTTGTGGTGATTTACTTAGATGCTATCACTATCTTCTCCAAATATGATCAGGATCATTTGCATCACCTGAAGAAGGTATTCCTGAAATGTAGGATGTAAGGGCATTCTTTAAATCCTAAAAAATCACAGTTTTCTATGAAAGAATCTAAGATACTAGGTCACATTGTCTCAACTGATGGTGTAAAGATTGACCCTAGTAGAGTGCAATCTATTCAGACACATAAATTACCTATATCCAAGAAATAAATTGAATCCTTTCTAGGAAAAATCAATTTCTTGAGAAGGTTCATATTCAATTTTGTTGAACTGGTAAAATTTATCACTAGTATGTTGAGGGAAAAAAATGAAGTGAAATGGACTGTAGATGCCAGAAAATCCTTTGAACTGATTAAGAAGGATTTTGCTGATGCTCCTGTGTTAATAAGCCCTGATTATTCAAAGGAGTTATTTATTTTTTCCTTTGCATCTGATGATACATTAGTTGTTGTACTTCTCGAGAAAAACAAAGATGACTTGGAACAAACGATTTCCTTCTTTAGCGGAGCTTTAAGGGATGCTAAGATAAGATATGATATCATGTAAAAACAAGCCTAAGCACTAGTTAAGGCTCTTAATGCTTTTAGAGTGTATGTTATTCATTCCAAGATTATTTCTTATGTATACTCAAGTGCAGTAAGGGATATTTTAATTCATCTTGATATTGATGGAAAGTGAAGCAAATGGATTGAAAAAATCTTATAATTTTATCTGAAGATAAAGCCTATAAAGATGGTTAATGGACATGGATTATCAAGATTTCTAGTAGAGAAAAATTGTAAATCTCTAGGGGTGAATTTTATGGGAATGTTTGTTGGAAATCAACACTATGAAATTCAAAAAAACAGTCTGCAAGTGGATCTAAAGTTGGTTTAATGCTCTTGGTATAAGGATATCATATATTTCTTGCAGAACTTACAACCTCCTCCTGGTCTTGAAAAATATAAGGTGAGATCCTTGAAACTCAAAGTAGTCAAATACTGTATTAATTATCAAATGCTCTATTGGAAGAATCCTTTTGGGATTTTATTGAGATGTTTAGATCTTGAGGAAAAAAGATAAGTAATGTCTGATTTTCACGAAATTTTGTGTGGAGGAAACCATTTCTGGAGGACAAAAACTTACAAAATACTTAGAGTTGGATATTATTGGCCACATATGTTTACTGATTTCTATGCTAAAATTAGAGCTTGTGATAAATGTCAAAGATTTTTAGGAAAAAAGCATCTTAAGTTACCACCTATGAAACCTATAGTAGTGTCTGACCCCTTCCAACAATGGGGATTGGATTTTATTGGTGAAATCCATCAACCTTTTAGTGGTCAACACATGTGGATCTTAGCTACTATACATTATTTCACCAAATGGATTGAAGTTGTTCCCACAAGGAATGCTACACATAAAGTCATTATCAAATTTTGATAGGATATTTTGTCAAGGTTTGGCTACCGTAAAAGGATTGTCACTGATAATTATGCATTTTTTAAAGATGAGCCTTTGATAAAATTATGTGAAAAATATGGCATTCAACTTACTCATTCCACTTCATATTACCCATAGGATACCGATGTGGAAAAATCTTCAAATAAGAGCTTGATGAAAATTATTAAAACAATTGCTGGAAGAAAACAAGAAAGGATGGGATTCTAAGATAAAGTTTTCTCTATGGGATGATAGAGTGACAACTAAAAAGTCAATTGACACTTCACCTTTTCAATTGGTCTATGGGATAGATGCTATATTTACTGCACAATTGTCTTTTCCCATGGCTAAGTTTTTACAAGATCTGGAAAGATAACCCAAGACATGGTTAGAAGGATGTACCAGCTGGTGGAAGTTTAGCAACAATTTGAAAAATCACAGAATCATCAAAAAAATATCAAAGATATATTTGACAGAAAGGATAAGAAGGATTATTTTCATCCAAGAGATTTAGTGTTGAAGTGGGATGCTCCGAGGTAGGATAAAGGTAAACATGGTAAGTTTAAAGTATTGTGGATGGGCCTTTTTAATATTCATGAAGTTTTAAACAACAACACTTTTAAGTTGCAGAACTTTGAGGGCATTGAAATCTCTAGTGGTCCAGTCGATGGACACTTCCTTAAGAAATGTTTTTACTAAGTCCATGGGTGGCCTAACTTCCATTGTAAATATCAATGTTTTTTTATATAGTTTTCATAATAATGACTCCATTCCTAATGGAACAACATGCTGGTTTTTGCAGTATGATTAGTTTGTAGGAGAAATGCATAGTTGCTGACATCAGAATTGTATTTCAGTAAAGGAACTGGAACAACAGAGGCTCTTGGAGCCTCACAAGGAGGTCTCCATCCCCAGAAGGAGCCATATGTTAGCACATAAAATGTACTGGAGTTTAATTCCATCTCATTTTTTGTTTTATTTTGGTTTTGTTTGAACAAAATACAATTGGTCTTCTGAAGACATGTGTCAGGTCTTATTCATTTGGGTCATTTATTTACAACTCAAGGTTGATTTTGATTGAGTGATGGTTAAGGGAATTTGAGCATCAGTTTGAGTAATTAGTGAGTGTTTAATCTTGGTTAAGGCATAGTCAAGTTGATCAAGTCACATGGTTATCATAGAGTCTTGTTGTCATCATTTGAAAAGGACAAGTATAAGGGTTAGTTCATTATGTTTTAAAGAGTCTCGAGGATATTTTATATCATGTAAAAAGGGTTACCTAGGCGTTCAAAATCAATTTTTTACCTTTATGTCTTCTAATCAATCAAATTGAAGTTTGTTGCAAAAGTTCCTAACGTTTCACAGCGCCACACTGTCAATTGTCAAATTGTTGCAGAATCATCCCATCCTCATAACAGTTTGTAAAAATAAGTATTAGGCATGGGAGCTAGTAGTGTCCTGGTCTCAAAGTCATGCCATTATGATTTATTATCAAAAGTAGACTGTTGGATCATGTTGCAGCCATCAAACAGTTTAAACTTCCCTCATTGCAAAAATCCTTATTTGATGCCAAAACTCTATTTTTGTCCAAAGTCTAATTTTTTTTTATCTTCAATGATGTTAAGACCTTGATTATAGATCATACCTTTCATCCTATCGATATTTTTCTACTCCATTCCTATCCCTTACTATATTCTTGTTCGCTACAGAAAATCCAGCACATTGCAAAATTCCACTCGTTGTTGAAACCATGTTTCTTAACTAAACCCTAACGCTTTGATAATTTTTGTACATTGCTGAATTTTTCTGCTATCTAAGCTCAACCCATTCATATTAACCTCTAATTGAAATACATGGAACCTGACAAGCGAAAGAAGAAGACATGCAAGGGAGGCGAGATCATGAGGTTTGAACCTCATGATATGCAATTGCTGAATTCAAACCCTATCTTTAGAGAATGTTTTCAAAGAGTGAGATGCCTCATTTTTTGTGAAATGTTGTAGGGAGGACACATGGAAGTAGCCAATCAATTCACCATGAACTTTTATGGGGTCAAAACAAGAGTTGGGCCATTGGAATTTTAGGTTATAGAGAAAACTGTTGCAACAACTAAAAAAATGCCTTCTCAAGGCGAGAAATAGTTCAAGGGGATGACCCTAGACCTTGCATACTGTAATGACTACCTCAATCCAGAGTATTAGAATGAAAACCTGTCAAAAGGAGTTCCAAGGAATCATATGATAGATCATTATGAAAAGCTGCTAAGAGTGATTCAACAATATTTTACTTGTGAAGGATGCTTCAACATGGTATACCAGTATCACATCAAACTCCTTATGAATTTAACTAGTAAGAAAACTCTTAATTTTCCTTTTCACATTTACAGAAGTTTGGGGAAGATGGCTTAAAAAGTGAAAGCAAACTCCAAACAGATTGAACACAGTGTCTTCTATTTTGGCCTCATAATGCTCCTGATCTTGGAAGAACTTAGAAAAAAAATGGAGAGTGGGATTCCTTTTTGTCTACAATATGGTTTAGTCCAGAGGATTCTAGTTCTCTACCATCTAAAAGGAGTACCCTATCTACAAGTGATAAGGAAACCTCTAGTAGTGCAAAAATAAAAAGAAGTAAAGATAAAGAGAAGCAACCAATCATAGTTTAAACCCCTGAATCTACAACTGAAATATTTCTTAGAAAGGAATCTAAGTTGAATAAAAAGGGTAAAAACCCATTAGAGTAGGGTATAATGAATGTTGAAGATGTTGCAGAGACCCCTGACAGTAAGAAAAGTAAGATGAAAGGAAGAAATCTTGAATTCAATGCGGAATCAGTAAAAATGTTAAAACCTAGAAAACCATTAACTATGTCAACATTGAAAAATCTATCTCTTGTAGATGAAGGTGCAACTGAGGTTCATATTCATTATGAAACTAAATAAATTGTAGAGGTCCAAGTCTCATCATGTAAAAAGGTAATGTTTAGTGAAGAGGAATCTATAAAGGAAAAACTTAGCAAACCTATGACTAGATCAACAACAAGAAAGTTGGCATATAATGAGGAGATTAGATTTGAAACACCTACTTAGTATGAGCCTGTACAAGTTATTAAAATTATTTCCTCATCAATAGAAAGTGATTTGAGAGTCAAGAGACTTAGGAACTGGCTCAAGGAAACACAAGCTCTAATTATGTAGTTAAGAGAGGAAAACTGACAGATGAAGACTTGAATAACAAAACACTTGGACTCATGTGAGTAGGATTTAGGAAACAATAAGAGTATGGTTAAAAGTTCCTTTCCATTGCATAGACAATTCAATAACTTTTACCAAAAAAATAGAGTTTTGTAGCTAGAGAATATGATTTCAAAAGAGGAGTTACATCAATGAAAGGAAGAAGTTACAAAGAGGAATTTGGATGTGTTGGCTCAAGTGGTAGTGGAATGACTTAGAAATACTCAAAAGATATCCATTTTTGTTTTAAAGGTGTACTCACATTTTGAAATTGATAACTAAATGTGAAACCCTAATTTTGATAGCATACTGACAACCATGTATAACAACTAGGGTTTTAGAGTTTCTCCTCTTGAATTTGTTTTTTTAACATGAAGTATATATGTTATTATCTAATGACATCAGATGTAGAGGTAAAAACCATTAAATAGCTTGCACATAGCTAAAACAAAGTCAGAAATTTGAAGAAAGCCATAAACATAGATTTCATAGCAAGTTTAATAGTTCATTGCGAAAGTGTTGGAAATGGAGTTTTTGCAACAAATGGTCATCAGTTCATTGCGAAAGCGCATAGTCAGTTCAGATTTGAGTTTGTCTCAACTTCCAGCTAGATGGATAATGCCAAATCACCATGAAGACTTGAAATATCAGATACTTTTCTATTGAATCACGTGGATTTGATGGGATTTGAATGCATTAATTGATCAAGGAACAAAACCCTTGAGATTAGGAGTTAGTTGTGATTTATGTCGTTAGCTTTTGTAACAAATTCCTAAGATAAGGGGAATCCTATGTAACCACTTCTTATCAAATTCCTTAGAGTATGCATAGAGGGATAGACTATATATCCAAGTTGTTTTGATGATGAAAGGGTTTGAGTGATGAGAAATTGAGGCTTATACTCTTATTTTGATTCTGAATTTTTAGACTCGGTGTATCTGGACTTGAGGATTCTAACGAAATTGAAGATCAAATTTTGTTCTTTCCAACATGTTCTTTATCTTCTAGCTTAATGGAGTGTTGTTTATGAATGATTCATATACATTTTGTTTTACAGGATGTGCAGTAAATGATTTGTTGCATATGATGTGAAGTTTCTCTATTCAAGTATTCTATATTTCTGAATTAGGAGGTTCCTAGTTATGAAAAGTTCTTCAGTAAGTGAGCCAATTGAGATAGAAGTGAGATTGTTTGATTTACTTTAGTGTTCTTCTACATTTTCTTCTATTCATTTTGTTAAATATTTGGTGATTGGAGGTTGTCTTAGCCCTTTCTTGTTGGAGCATAGTTTCTTTTCAATTTATGAGTTGGAGTGAGTCTCATACTATATCATTCTGATCCATTATCAAAGTTTAAACATTCATCCATTTATCTTAATAGTCTGATGGGTACTGGGCTTATCCTTATAGCAGCCTAAGGGTGAATCATGGTGCTAACACCTTCTTCTCATATTCAATTGCTAACTCAAAGTCCTAATTTGTGTTTTTTTTGTTAAATCAAAGTCCTTGTGGGTTTGACTTATTCTTCCTTTTAATTCTTTGTGGGATTCATGCCTCATTGTGCATCTAATCTCTCCATGTGGCATCCGTTCATTAGTTGTGGCCATAGGGATTTTTGTGTATAATGCATGTCATGGTCATTATATTGGAGTTATAGTGAAATATATGTTGGATAGGTTCTATTATTAAAGGAAAACCTTAAAATATCTCAAATATTTTTTGGTTCCACACAAGTTTGGGAATCTTTGAATAGTTTTTTAGATTCAAGCAATATTTTATTTTAACTCAAAACTTGCAAATGTTGTTTATTTACTTAAGTGAAAACCCAAAATTGTGATTTTGGTGTTATTCATGTCAAACTATCAAGCTAACATTATAGAGTGATGTTTTCCTACTTGGTTGTTTTTTAACCGAACTTACATATATTTACTTTTTATGCAATGGATGTAATTTACGTCATACTGACATTTTAGCTAGATATATGCCAGAGCCATTTTTTTTCATTCTTAGAGTTATGTAGGAACATACGTTATATATTGTGTTATTATCACCTATGTTTCTCATTGTTTTTCATGATGGTGATGTTGATGTTATAGAGAGATATATGTTGGGAATGTTTGTTTTTAAATTGAAAACTTGCAAATATTTTTCTTTTTATATTATGTGAATTATCTGGTGTTACAAGCTATATTTGTTATTTTTTGTTCACAGTGTTCTGTATGAACCCCCATTTTATGTTTTTCTATTTCAACACCGATATCTAACAAGTTATTTTATGCTTTCAAGCAATGGTGTTCTTGCGACACCGAGAATTATAGATGTATTGTTAAATATCTGTTGAAAATAAAAATCATCCTGATTGAGAATGAAGGAAGAGAGGATTCCAGTTTCATTGCATAGTTAGAAAGGTCTTGGATACACCGCACCTTGTGCTCATCATTTATGTAATTTACATCATACTGACATTATAACTAGATATGTGTGAGATCTTTTCTTTGTCATTCTTGACGTTATGTAGGAACCTACGTTATATATTATGTTATTATCACCTCTATTTTTCTTTGTTTGTCATGGTGGTCATATTGACGTTATACAAAGATATATGTCGGGAAGGTTTATTTTTGAATTGAAAACTTGCAAATATTTTTCATTTTATGTTATGCATGTTATCTAGCATTATAATCCACATCTTCTATTTGTTGTTTTCATTTTTTTGTACAAACGTACATTTTATGTTGTTTTATTTCAACATAAGGATCTAACAAGTTCTTTTATGCTTTTAGGAAATGGTGTTGTTATGGCATGGAGGATTACATATGCATTGTTAAATATATGTTGAAAAATAAAAAAATATACTAATTGAATGGGGATAAAGAGAGGATGTTGATTTCAATACATAGTTAGATTAATTCTAAATACACAACATTTATGTCTATTCTTGACAAGTGGGAAAAAAAGGTTTTTCTTGCCACAATCACTTCAATCTTACTTTTGCACACCAAAGGTGGCTTCACTATATGGAATTATTAGAACATGTAAGACATAGGGTTGGATCCCTATTTTTTTTTGGTGTTTCTGTAGCTAAGATAAACAATAAGCATGCTTAATAGCTTGCTACATGACAAA
>JASDQU011245939.1:33264-45664 GCA_032191745.1 Picea mariana | reverse complement strand
CATAGACTTGCCGCAGAATTTTAAATGAAAGACCTTGGTCTAATGCACTACTTCTTAGTCCTTGAGGTATGGTAGAGTCCAGAAAGAATCTTCCTTAACCAAGGGAAGTACACGATCGAAATCTTAAAGAGATTTGACATGCTAAAATGCAAGTCCATGAATACTCCCATGGAAGCAAAGCTGAAGATGCTAGTCGATACTTCGTCAGATTTGATAGATGCCACACTGTACAGATATATTATTGGATCGTTGATGTACTTGACGAACACCATACCAGACATCTATTTTGCAGTGAACACCTTGAGACAATTTCTGGTAGAGCCCAGACGTGTTCACCTAGTGGTTGCAAAACATGNAAAGGTACAATGGATTATGGTCTCAGCTATGATGGAGATCATGACTTCACATTGAGTGGATATACTGATGCTGATTGGGCAGGAAGCGTTGCAGACAGAAAAAGAACTTCCAGATGTTGTTTCAGTGTGGGATCAGCCATGATCTCGTGGCAGAGTAGGAAGCAATCTAGTATTGCTCTCAACACAGCTGAAGCAGAGTACATTGCCGCATGTTCTGCTAGTTGCAAAGTTATATGGCTTCGAAAGTTGCTGACAGGCCTATTTGACTTAGGGATGAGAGCAACCGCGATTCTATGTGACAACCAGAGCTTCATAAAGATGACAGAGAATCATGTATTCCATGACAGGTCGAAGAACATAGAGATCCACTATCATTTCATCCGCGACATGGTACAGAGAGGAGACCTGAAGCTCCAGTACATTAGCATGGATGAACAGGTTGCCAATGTGTTGACCAAACCTCTATCTCATGTAAAGTTTGAACACTTTCGAGATAAGCTTTGTATAGTCTGAAAGGAGCTTCCCTGAAAGGGGGAGTATATATATTTTCCTTGCTTCTGACCTCGCTGTTAGACGTAAAGCAAGATGAGTCATGCTTCTGACCTCGCTGTTAGATGTAAAGCATGACGCTATGTGTTCCTTGCTTCTGACCTAGTTGTTAGACGTAAAGCAAGATGAGTCATGCTTCTGACCTCGCTATTAGACGTAAAGCATGACGTTGTGATTCCTTGCTTCTGACCTCATTGTTAGACGTAAAGCAAGTAATTCCTTGCTTCTGACCTCGTTGTTAGACGTAAAGTGAGATGTTGATGTGTTCCTTGCTTCTGACCTCGTTGTTAGACGTAAAGCAAGATGAGTCATGATTCTGACCTCGCTGTTAGACGTAAATCATGACGTTGTGATTCCTCGCTTCTGACCTTGTTGTTAGACGTAAAGCGAGATGATGATGTTCCTTGCTTCTGACCTCGTTGTTAGACGTAAAGAAAGATGAGTCATGCTTCTGACCTCGTTGTTAGACGTAAAGCATGACATTGTGATTCCTCGCTTCTGACCTAGTTGTTAGACCTAAAGTAAGATGATGATATTCCTTGCTTCTGACCTAGTTGTTAGACGTAAAGCAAGATCTGACTGACACTGAGCTACCATCTTAACAGCGATGACATTGAGCTAGTGTAGTACTGCCAGCCTAGTGTTGTGATGAGGTATCATTTTTTTACTGATACATATTTGATGCAAATGATGATAGCATTCTTTCGAGAATGATGATGTTGTTGATGAAGAAAACTTTCGATGACTCGTAAATATGCTAGCCAATGTTTCAAGATGATATTGACGATACTGTTCTCTCAATGCCACTGATGATGCAGACCTCTCTCGCCTGATGCTGATGAAGAATACCCTTCTTGTTAAGGGGGAGTGTTGAAATAATGTAACTGTGAAGAGCATTCTTATTATTGTTGTTATTTTATTATTAGGATTAATCCCCATTGTGGATTAATCATGTCGGTAATTGTATTAGGACCAAATCCCCTTTTGTGGATTAATCATCAGACAATTGTAATAGGCAGAATAAGAAGTCAGCCCCAGCAGTTATTATTGAAGACCCAGAATTAATTAAAGGTGGGTTTACCCACCCAGAGTGAGAGGTCATCCCTACCAATGAAACCCTTTCACACGTGCCAGTCTTGTATATATAGGAGGCTAGCGCCTCACTTTAAACACACAACTCACTTGCTCATTATCTTATGAGGCAAGATGCAATTACCAGTTGGAGAAAGGAGAAGAAGAGTGGAGCATCTCTTGGGGAGGACTATCTGTATTGGTTTGAGTTATCTATTGAACATTGTATAAGCTATTTATGATAAGGAAGTTTTTGCTGGGTTTTCTTCCCCTAGAGGGTTTCCCGGGATAAATGTTGTGTCTCTTGTGAATGTATATTTCTCAGTGATCTTGTTCTTATGATGCTCTTATCTATTGAAATGCAAAGAACTATAATAATGGCATAAACATTAACATATCCTACACTTAGACATTTTCCTCTTTTGCGAGTTGCGGGAACTCTACTCATAATCATCATAAGTTCGCAAACCCGCAACTCGCAAGCCTCTCAACACTTGGCCTTTTTTATACTTTTATTTTTTCATACTTAGCCATTTTTTTATGTTTGCGGGCATCCCATTGCAGGGAAATAAACGAAGTTTCAAAAGACCTGAATCTCGCAACCCCACAAACCTGCATCCCTCATTTCCGCTCACTCCAAAATGACCTGCATCCTTCCATATAATACAAAATGAATCGTTCTTGTACTCAATACATTTTCTAACTACGGATGCAAAAGTCTCCCACCATTCTCCCTTCCACATCCCACACTCCACAAACCCACAAACCCACAATCCCACAATCATCATTATGCTCTCCCCATCATTGATTTTACACCTCCATACTTCAAAAAATTCCATACATCCCAATACGTAAATCACATTCCCAAAGAATATTTATGATCGAACTGCCAAATCAACCACACATGAGGTGAATTAAAAAAAATTATTAGTGACGCATTTCTCGTAAATTCCCCACCTGAAAACCAAATCTAATCGTGCAGATTAACATTTTTGAACTAATAGCTACAACTTGTGATATTAAGTAAGTACATGGAGAGTTTAGTAAAGAGTTAACTCCTTGTTGTGAATTCCTACTATGACAAAACCACCACCTTTTCATTCTAATCAACCTTTGCTAAATATGCCCAATAAGAAAAGAGAGATCTATTGTGGTGACATTGTGAATACATTAGGATGTGGGGATCATTCAATTCAATGGTTCGAGAAATTTAAATGGTACACAACACTCCCTCCTAAAGAAAAGAGCTCGAATAAGGTTTCGACCTTTGGAATAGTATTGGCAGGTTGTATGTCAAAGATAGCATATTTTAAGCAATTGAGTCTCTGGTGCATTGACAATTTCAACAATGAAGAGAGGATTATTCAATTACAAGGGAAGATGCATATTTCTTTGGCACCCATAGTATTCAAAAGGATGTTGAGGATCCCATATCCTACAGTCATGTTTGAAGGTTCAGAAGCAGACACCTTTTTAGAGGCCAACCATGGAGGGAAAAATATATTGGATAGTTTTCTTTCAAATATGTCGAACTACTATGAGAATTCCACCCATATCATTTTTATGAAGCTCAAAATTCCTTTCTATCTACTTTCAAGAAGTTATTCTATGGTCCCACGACATCAATATTATATATAGAAATTGTTTCCTTCTTGACAGGAAAGGTGTTTTCAAAACCTTAAACGACTTTAGTTTCATACAACTGTACGGTTTCGAAGAAAAACCTTCCTCGCTTCCTTTATATTTATCAGATAAATTCTTTGTTGTTGAAGTTTGCAAACAATACAAGTTATGGGCACATTTCGTTAATGAGAAGAGAAAAAAACAGTTCATTCCATTGCCCTGGAAAATTGGGGAAAGCATTGTTAAAAATATTTCCCATCTGGACAAATTTGCTAGTCATTTTGATAATTTCAAGCGAAAGGAAGTTCTTGAAAATCCATGATTTGATGTAGTGATATGTTTACATCACATATGTCTGCAGTTAGTTACATCTCATCATTTGTAAAAACTACCCAATTTAAAGAAGGAAGTGGGGATAATCAGAACCCCATGGAAGCCATCCCTAAGATAGTTCATGATGATAGTGACACCCTAGTTAGTACCAACGACCAATACAAACATAAGGTTCGAACCATGAGAAGTGGTAACCCTAACCCCGATTCACAAAATGTTTCATAAAGGAGTTCTTCAACAACAAAAATAAAACCCAGAAAAGCAGTCATGGCAAAAATAATTCCCATTCGGGAAATTCTAGTGATGGAGGGGATGAAAATCCTCCAAAGGGAGATATTGTGAAAACTCATACTGCCCCTATAGCACTCAAGAGAAAAATAAATGAAAGTTAGAAAGGAGTGAAGGAAATTCCAGTACCTGAAACTGAAGATATGGAAATGGACGTTGAAGTAGAAGAGCCCGACTCGGTCACACAAAGATTGCTGGAAAAAAAAAACACAAAAATTGGTTTGTTAAGAGCCATTGGTTTTTTAGGAGGAATCTGTTATATTGTACCATGCATCCTTTAATAAATAGTCTAAAATGTTGTTAATTGAAAAAATTAACTTGAAAAATAAAAACGTACTTGAGAAGTGGAACTATGAGATTGATTTACAAGGGGAAGACCCTCAAAAGTCATGTAATTTCACGAAGCAACATGAGAAGCACTCAAGTATTCACTTTACGAGATTGAACAAGAAAACCAAGTTTTGAAAAATAAAATAAAAGAATTAGAAAATTCCTTACTGACAAACCCTTTGTCCTCCAAGCCAATTGCCACCATCCAACCTCTGAACACTTTAGAAGACACTTTGAAATCAAGCTCTAAAATAATGAGTGCTTCAAAATTATTAACAATATCAAATAGTTTATTGGAGAAAATATCCAAAAAATAATTGCTCTAATCTTTGAGATATGGGAACTAGGTACTAGTTGTACTATAATTTTCCTCAAGGATTACAAATTTTAAAGATTTCCTCCAAAGAGACCTAGATAGTGATGAAAAGTTCTACAAGGAAGTTTTTGGCACATTTTTTGCAAAAATATCTAATATGAATGATATGCAAAGGAGAGAGCGGAATAGCCCATCTAAAATTAGATTAAGGCAGATTAATGTAGGATGGTTAAAAAGAATTGAATGTTTAAAGGAATAACTCAAGGAATGTGATGTCATAAATACCAAAAGGGGTTATTTATTTTTAAATTTTATTGATTTGACAAAGGAGTTGAGGGGCGCACGTTTGATAATGGATTCAATTCTACTTTCTAAATATCAATTACAAGAACACTTGGATGCCCTAAAAATATCATGGGAAAATGAGTTCAATGCAATACCTAAATATTCACAAGAGGAAGTAGAAAAGTAGTTCATATGCTATGTAAATAAGAATGAAGATGTTGAAGACACATTGCACAAGCTCAATTTTAATATTAGTTACATGGAAAAATATTTTTTCAATGAAAGAATTAAACATGAGACAATGGTTTCTCCCATGCAAGAGTATATTGAATTATGGTTAAAGAACGCATTGATAAAGATAATTGAGCCAAATAAGCAAAAGTTAGTTACAATTTCCACGGAACCTCCAACCAAAAACTCTACAAGAAGCACTCCAAAAAGCAAATGAACGGGTACTTTCCATCATAGTAAGTCAACTAGTCATATTATTCATTTTCCTTCAGAGTTAGTAGTAATCCTGCCTTTCTTGTTTCAGAAATTGTGAAAACTAAAGGCCGACCCCTAATTGTGTCTCATCTTTATCTTCTAGGTCTTTATTTAATTTCATGGTCCATGGGATCTCAATCCCAGTCCAGTTTTAAGGAATAATTCCATTTATTTTTATGAACACTTAGACATTATTATTCTTTCAAACATATTTGTATATTTTTTAAGATCCCTAGAGAACTATTTTGGGGCACTACATTAGTGATTTCTCATAATTTGAATTTAAAGCATAAGACTTCAAATGTGTGTCTATAAAAATATTTTTGAGTTTTAATGGAATGATCGTGTTAAGTTCTCTGCAAATGTGGACCATTTTTCTTATCTTTTCCAATGATGTGTCTTATCTTGATCATGCTATGATGGAAATGATGTATTTTCAAATCTCTTACTTTTATGGTTTTCAGTCTTGTATCATATTGTAAATATTCATTCTCTAAAAAAGCATGTGTAATGTCCATTTCCCTTTGATGACTCCAAGAGGATCGACTAAGTAGGCTATACTCGTTCTCATAGGCCATAGTTGGGAGAAAAAGGGAATAAAAATGATTATTTAATGTCATTTACCAGAAAAAGCATACGTGAAAGTGACATTAGATAATAAAAGAAGCAAAAATGGGGTTCAAGTGACTTAAGTGATTATTAAATCAAAACTTAGGGAAAATTCACTTAATAATTAAAGTGAAGGAGAAATTAGATCAAAGGGGATATAAAAGGATAAAGTCAACTTAGTTTATCATTATGCATATTGTGAATTGGAAATTAGAACCCAGAGAGGAGTCAGGTAATTTCCTTCTTGTTTTGTGGTTTTCTGGATGAAACCACCACCACTGAAAAATTTCGATGTTGAAAGATACACCCTAGTCCGTCAGGAGGATCACACAGGTTCTTCGTCGATTTATAGGTTCAGGTTATAGCAGTAGAGAGTGCCAGCGTAAGATTTACAAGTGCGCAGATTTTCCAATTGTAGCGTGAGGTTTTGGGAAGGATTTGCCAGCATTCAGGGGTCGCTAGGCCCAACCAGTCAGGGAGAGATAAAATCCTTCAGACCCATTTGACAGTAGACCAGTGCACTTCCAGTGAGAAATATCTCATGAATTTATGACAGGTGAGTCACCCATATCATGTTAGTTTTCCAGTTTAAAGTGCGTGGGGGTTTGGACATCCATCTAGGGTTTCGAAAGTACAACAGAGAGCCAATGTCCTATATCTAAGGCAGGGAGAGTGTTCTAGGGAGAAGGATGACTCATATGGGACATATCTCAGGTCATTCCGCCAAGTATTTCCACCAAGGAAAATTATCCAATCTTCTACAGCAGTTCAACAACACATTTTTGGTTGCATGCAGTGCTTCCTTCCATGCATGCAGTGGATCTACATGAAAGATCTCAGATCCATCTATCTATCGGTATTTTCCAGTATCTTGTTTGTATTTTAGTTAAGATCACCATCTATTAATATCTAGATAAAGAGATTTGTTTGAGTTTCTGCATATTGCAGTGTATTGTCTGTTATTTTGCTTATTAAAATTGTGAGTTGGTTGTGGTCCCAAATCTATTTGCATGCACTATATAAAACTATTAAACACAGAAAAACACAGAAGTTCTTGACTCATGACCCCATGATTTTGGGAACAGGTGAAGAATACATAGAGGATAGAGATCACATCAAGGATGATTACATTTAGTACCATAGGGGTCATAGTAGAGACAGAAGGGACAGAAAAATGAGAGACTACATTCCCTTCCATATCCATTCAGATACAGAGCCGAAGATAGAGGACAGAGATAGAGATCATATCAGTTCAAAGATATAGGTTGAAATAGAAAGTAATATGGGTGACAGACATGATATTCTGGAGGGAAAGGGGGAAGTCCCAGAGACCCCTTACGATAGTACCTAGGCTATATTGAATGAACTCTCTAGAGGGAAATGGGACATGATGAACTCCATAACATAGATGGAAATCAATACACAGTTGATCCAGAACAACATGGGAATGATTGGTACAAATATAGCAGGTGGAGCAAGTGGTTCCATGGGACACCATGGAAGTGGATCCAGTGGGAACCCGATAGGGTCGAGTGGACACCAGACACCCACTCACACCTATATCTCAGTGGGGAAAATTACCATGTCTCTTTTTTTTCAATTCCAGAGGAAACAACAGATTGGACATCTAGGATAGGGGTAGCATATGAGATAGAGAGGACAGGGGCAGACAGGCCCGAGAGATCCATTTTCAGAGTACAGGAGAGACTACTTGGCACTGGGGTCATAGTTCCATGCTGACATGAGCTTGATGAAATATTATTTGATCAGATATTGAAACATGCCCAGGGAGGCACAGAGGGGTAACATGCAGTTGTAGAACATGGATTTTATCAATAAAGTGGGGAAACTAACCATTCCCTCTTTCGATGGTTCTGCTAAATTCTCATCTCAGGCATGGGTGCAAAACATTGACACATACTTCAATATTAATCATATGACAAAGTGGGAGGTGATAATCTTCACTACAATTCACTTGGGGGGGGGAGCCCATGAGTGGCGGTATCACAGATTGGTGACTTTGGGTCACAATTGCATCACATCCTACTTGGATTTCATTGAGATATTGATGGAGAGATTTAATCAAAGAGATCCAGAACTCCACTTCATGGATTTCACACAGCTATGACAGAACAAAGCATTCGAGTCCTTCATTACAGAGTTCTGTAGGAAGATCATATCTGTGACTAATATTTTTGAGTATAGATTGGTGATGCTCTTTATTGGAGGGTTGACTGAACCTTTGAGAGGTTGGGTGAAATCCTTCAAACCTCACACCCTTAAAGATGCCATTATGAACACTAGATATATGGGAGAATCAATGCAGAAAACAAAAACCTTTTCAAAACCATTTGTTCCACACAAAGACAAGGATCATAGACCCCCTCAAAAGGATTGGAAAGGCAAAGAAAAACTAGATGATGAGACCAGATGTGAGCTTATGAGGAAGAAGTTGCGCTTCACTTGCAGATATTTGTGAGTTCCAGGACACATATGCATGGACAAGGGACAGATCCACTACATTGAGGTGGAATCATACAATGATGAGGAGGAGGAGGAGGAGGAGCTCATACCCATACTAGACAGTGCTTCTTCTGGTTCATAGGAGGAACATTCACATGAGGAGGGATAGCCTCCAAAGAAACTCCAACCGTAGGTAGGACCGCAACTAGGTGGAAAGGAAAAACCATGGGTACAAGTGAAGAGTGGAGTCATAGCAACCCTTTCGATAGTACCTAGATATGACACCATTAGACACAAGGTACTCATTTTGGGACAGTGTGTCATGGCACTAGTGGATGGTGGGGAAACCCATAATTTTATAGATGCATCATTAGTAGCCAGAAGAGGGTTACAGACTGAGGAGTTTGAGGGATTCACTATAGCAGTGGCATATGGATACACCATGACTTGCTTGGACAGGGTACCAGATCTGGAAGTTAAACTAGGTAACCACATTGTGACAGACACCTTCTATGTAGTTGACTTATCAGAGACTGATACAGTATTGGGCGTTCAATGGCTCTACTCATTGGGCAAGATCAGCATCAAAGAGAAATTTATTGAGAAGACAGCTTTAAGATGCCATTTTGGGCATTTTGAGTTCTTAGTCATGCCCTTCAGGTTGACCAAATCACCAGCAACCTTCCAGTCATGCATGAACCACATTTTCAGGGGACAATTGCGGAAGTATATTTTGGTCTTCTTAAATGACATCCAAATATACAGTAGGACTTGGAAAGTGCATCTGGCACACTTATATGAGGTTCTGAGCATTATGCAATCACAATCCTTATATGAGAAAGAATCCAAGTGTGAGTTTGAGATGAGAGAGTTTATTTACCTAGGCCAAATTATTAGAAAGCAAGGGGTGYAGGTACATSARGAAAAGATTAGGTCTATTCTGGATTGGCCAACACCCAAGAACATCATAGAGTTGAGGGGATTCTTTGGGTTGTGCAGTTACTATAGGAGGTTTGTAAATGGATTCTCACAATTGGGGGCACCACTCACTAATTTGACAAGGAAGGGGGATTTCCACTAGACTGAGGCATCACAACACACTTTTGAGAAAATGAAGGAGGTCATGAGCACCTGCCCAGTTATAGCACTCCTCAAATTTTCACAACCCTTTGTCTTGGAGTGTGACACATTAAGATAGAGGATTGGAGTAGTATCGATGTAGGGTGGCCACCCCATAGTCTTTGAGAGCATGAAACTTAGCGAGTCCAAGAGACTATATCATATCTACGACAAAGAAATGTTGGCTATCATGCACGCATTAACAAAGTTCAGACAATACTTAGTGGGCAACAGATTTGTGGTAAAAAACGATCACAATAGCTTGAAGTATTTCTTGGATCAGAAAGACCTCAGTCAGAGACAACCGAAATGGGTTTCGAAGTTCCAAGCCTTTAAATTTTACATTGAGTATGTTAAAGGCAAGAGGAATGTTGTAGCATATGCCTTATCTAGGAAGCCAACGAGTTGTTCATTGATGGACATGTCTACTGATTGGAAGGCACATTTACTGGTCGAATATTCCAAAAACAAATTCGCTTGTGAGGTTATAGATGGGAAAGTGTTAGATGATAGATACAAAGTACTAGATGACATCATTCTCTACAAAGAGAGGATCTACTTAGTCCCAGAATATACATTGAAGGAAAATATTTTGAAGGCTAGTCATGATTCGCCATTAGCAGGGCATCAGGCGTACTTCAAGATGTACAGGCAGATCAGGGAGATATTATCATGGAAGGGCCTCAAGGATGATGTATTGAGAAATGTTCGAGAGTGTATGACTTGTCAATAGAACAAGTCTGAGTAGACACAACGAGAAGGGTTACTTCAACCTCTACCCATTTTGAAGCAAAAATGGGAGAGCATCTCCATGGACTTCATCACATGACTACCTAGGGTGAAAGGTAGGGATTGTATTTTTGTGGTGGTCAACAAACTAACCAAGTTTGTGCACTTCTTTGTGATACCCACTGAATATAAAGCTACACAAGTGGAAGATTTATTCTTCAGAAAAATCTTCAAACAACACGGGTTACCTCAGCAAATAGTGAGCGACAGAGATGGGTGCTTCATCAGTGCATTTTGGCAGAAGTTTTTCAGGATGGTGGGAATATATTTGGCTATGAGTACCAGTTCCCATCCACAGACTGACGAACAAACATAGATAGTCAATAAATGGGTGGAAGGGTACTTGAGGAACTCTGTAGGGGGACAACAGCACCCATGGGTAAAATGGCTCCATATGGGCGAGTACTGCTATAACATGACATATCATATGTCCATCAAGATGAATCCATTCAGAGCCTTGTATGAGTACGATGCACTATCATTTATGGAAACGGTGTTTGGGGACAGTAGGGCTCCCAAAGCCAAAGATTGGATCGAGGAGACTCAACAGATTCTCAAAATATTTAAGGAAAATTTGCAAGCAGCACAGAATCAGCAAAAAGTATATGCAGATCGACAGATATTAGAGCGCAGCTTTGAGCTGGGGGATTTGGTATTTCTTATATTATATTTGTACAGACAATCTTCTTTGAAGAGAAGCGGGGTGGTAAAAATGAAACCCAGGTTCTATGGACCTTATCAGATTGTCTGAAGAGTTGGTGAGTTGGCTTATGAGCTAGAACTACCAGAGGATAGTAAGATCCACAATGTGTTCCACGTTTCTTACCACAAGAAGGTGGTGGGACAATAGGTTACTACTCTAGAGGAGTTGCCACCACTAGACGAGGAAGGGCAATTGGATTTGGTGTTAGAGGAGGTTTTGGAGCACAGGGAGGACAAGTTGAGGAGTTGGATTATCAGGGAGTGCCTAGTCAGATGGAGGGGACTCCCAGTTGAGGATGCCACATGGGAGGGAGAGAAAATCCTACAGCACCTAGGTTTGATGTTGCTTGAGGAAAAACAATCTCGGGAATGGAGGACTGTAATGTCCCTTTCCCTTTGATGACTCCAAGAGGAGCGACTAGGTAGCCTATACTGGTTCCCGTAGGTTATAGTTGAGAGAAAAATGGAATAAAAAGGATTATTTAATGTCATTTACAAGAAAAAGCATACGTGAAAGTGACATTAGATAATAAAAGAAGAAAAAAAGGGTTTCAAGTGACTTAAGTGATTATTAAATAAAAAATTAGGGAAAAGTCACTTAATAATTAAAGTGAATGAGAAATTAGATTAGAGGGGATATAAAAGGAGAAATTCGACTTAGTTTCTCATTATGCATATTTTGAATTGGAAATTAGAACCCAGAGAGGAGTCACGCAATTTCCTTCATGTTTTGTGGTTTTCTGGATGAAACCACCACCGTTGACAAAGTTCAGTGTTGAAAGATACACCCTAGTCCGTCGAGAGGATCAAACAAGTTATTCGGGAGCTACAAGTTCAATTTGCAGCGATAGAGAGTTCCAGTGCAAGATAGTGCACATATTTGTGAGTTGTAGCGTGAGGTTTTGTGAAGGATTTACCAACATTCAGGGGTCGCTAGGCCCAACCAGTCAAGGAGAGATAAAATCCTTCAGGCCCATTTGAGAGTATACCAGGGTGATTCCAGTGAGACAAATCTCACAAATTTCTGACAGGTGAGTCATCCAGCTCATGTCAGTTTGTCAGTTTGTAGTGTGTGCGGGTT